>ML781731.1:549923-642494 GCA_009831015.1 Picea engelmannii
AAAATATTGAAGGCTTCAATCTAGACAAGGAGATCCATATGGTTTTTAGGCATAAGGAGGAACCCCATTTATCACATCCCAAAATAAAGGAGGCAACCTTCACTGATAGGATCCAAATTAAAGGAAGTGATAAGAAGAAGTTGCCAAAAACAAGAAGTAGACAGGAAAGGACAAAAAAGAAGAAATGCATGAAAGGGACCGTGGATATGAACAAAGATTATAAATCAAAGGCACTGAGTAGAAGGTTCCTATCACTAATGAGAAGGAGACCTCTTTCCAAAAGAGACTTGTTTTTCATAAAAAAAGGAAAGATGAGAGCATTTTTTTTTATTCTAGTAGTTTGAACTCTTCTAAAAATTATGGCGTTGATTATATACCTAGCACTAATAATAAGTATCACTTCATATCAATGGTGAGGAAATATGAAGGAGGTCAATTTGTAATTGAGGAGGTGTTGGAAGTTGTCCCAACACATTCTTCAACTAAATAAACTCAAGGAAGGAGGTCCTTCCTCACCCTAGCCTAGTAGAAAGTTAATAAGAAATTTAAGAAGGTAAAAAATCAACAATCATTGGGCCCTTGGAGTAGGAAAGGCCTCTCTAAGTGGTAAAAAATTATTTTTATTTCGCTCAACATTCGTGGCTTTGGATCTCCCACCAAGAAAAACCCTCAAGAGGGTAGTGGAGAAGTATAAACCTAATACTATTTTTCCACATAAAACTATGATAGGAGGAGAGGAAACCAAGAGTATTTTAAAGTCTTTATTTCTGTTAATATTATGGTAGCCGCGGGAGGTATTTACCTCCACGTGTAAACCTGACGAGAATAGAATATTCCGGGAAGCAAGAAGAAACCCTAATGAGTTGGCTAATAACCTTAGAAGGCAAGTCAGATCAAGAGGATAATTGGTATTAGGTTATTAGCCTACAAGAGAAGAAGTTGGCCAGAAGAAATATTATATACTAAGTAAATAGACACCCAGAATGAGAAGTCAGCCCAGGCAGTTAGCCATAATTAGTATAAATACAGGAGGCCAGTCTTCATTCTGGTAGGCATTCTCAGAATTGCAGAGAAGCACTTGTGCACACTGCAGTTACCCAGTTTGTGCGCAAGTTTAGAGGAGAGTTGTTGTTGCAGCTGCTGCAACTAGCAGATTTCGGTTTTGGCTTGGACTATCTCTTGGTTGTGGTTTGGAATATTTGATCAGCTCTTGTTTGGTGCGCTATCCTTGGAGAAAGGTGCGATACCATTTGTTTGTCTATCTAGCCTAGGGTTTGCTTTCGAAGTGATTCTCTATCAAGGTTAAGGTGCTCGGAGGGTGGCTTCGACCTATGGTTGGGTGACAATAGATATATTGTCTATGGTTAAACGAGCACATCCATTATATTATAACAGGTTATGGGCCCACACCTCCTTCATTCAGTCTAACCGCTGGAAGGAAGCATAACCATAAGGATACTAAGCTCATCGAAGAACTTCCGCTAGGGTTTCTAGCAGGAGCAATCACCAAAGCATTGCCGCTAGGGTTACTAGCAGGTGCAGTTGCAGAAACCCTAATCCTCTCATTGAGGCACCTTAAGTGAATGGATTGACCTAATTTCTGGATAGACCAGTGTGCCCTAGCCTAGCACATCTCCTGGTACTCTTAGCAAGCCAAGACATCAAGTTTGAGTTTTCGGTAAAAATCTAGGGTTGACCAAGTCAAAGAAGCCATGACCTACTCCATGAATTTAGAAAACAAGCTAGATGGAGCTTCTAACTTCAGAGCGTGGAAGACAAGGATTGAACTCATCCTTGCCAAGAATAAAGTGTTGGATATTGTGAAAGGAAAGATCGAGGAACTAGAGTTTGAAGAAGGAAAAGAAAAGGAACCGCAGAACGTTGCAGTTATGGAGAAGTTCAAAGACGGTGACATCAATGCCATGAGTGTTATAATGGACTCTATAAAATACCACTTGATAGCCTACATCTCCCATCTTGACTCATCGAAGAAGATGTACGATGCCCTAACAAACCTCTTCTCAGTTAGAAATAGGACAAGTAATGAGTCTGAAGAATGAGCTTCGTGACATGAAGATGAATGATGATGACAGCATAACATCATACTTTGTAAGAATCTCTCAGTTAAGAGATCAACTACAAGCCATTGAAGAGATCATTTTAGAGAAGGAATTGGTAAACATAGTACTCAATGGTCTTCCCAAGACAGGGATGCATTTGCCGCAAGCATGAACACAAGGAAGGAGTATCCTACATTTGAAGAACTTTGGAATTGTTGTGCGCAAGAAGAATCAAGGATTAGTGCAAAAGAAAAACCCCAAAAGAAATACGATGATCAAGCCTTCACAACAAGATTCAAGAATTTCAGGAAGTTCGGCTCAAGGAAGAAGCCAAATCAAGAGAAAGATATGTCAGAAATATGGTCAACTGTCGAAAATATGGTCACTACAAGAATCACTGTCCCAAGCTAAAGAAAAGGAAGGAGACACACGAAACATCGGTTGCCGAAGAAAAGGAACCTTCAAAGAAGACTAAGTAGGATGAAACAAACTTCTTCCTCTAAAGACAAAGGTAACAATACTCTTCTTAGTTCTTGTACATATCTTGTTTGCATAATCTCTACACATATTGTATATCTATTTCTTAAAACATAATATGTTCAAAGAGAAACTATACTTATGAAAGAACAGCAAGATAAGGACTGCTATCACTATGACTATAAGACAAGCTGCAAGATAAGACAAAATTAGAATCAATCTTGAAGAAACCTAGAAGAAGTAAACACAGAAAGAAGTCAACAATCAAGAGGAAATTGGAAAAAGATTTGTGACACTTTGCAGAAGGCAATAAGGATGCAGACGGAAGCATGGATTATGTTAGATGGAAGGAGCTGATTATATACTTCCAAAAGAAAAACATGCACTCATACATGAAGCAAGGATTAGGAGGGAGCTAATCCTGTGATCCATTGAAGATGATGAAGTATATATCCATGGTAGCAGCCATGAAAAGCAATATGTGTTCAGTTTAAATTTAGAAGAAGTCTTCTTCAAAGAGAAGCCTTGAAGTATCCCTGGTTGTCCATCCACATTCGTGATCCTATGATGAAAGAAAGTAGTGGAATATTTAGGGCATGGACCCTATAAATAAAAACTCCATGGACCCTATAAACTCCATGGACCCAAGAGATAAATAAAAACACGAGGAGGAACATGAAGATTCCAAGAAACAAAGAGAAACCAAAACAACCAGTCATTGTATCGAGAATCACAAGATTACCAGCCTGATATGAAATCACTAAAAACAATCAAGCAAAGGAACTTAAAGTTGGGATGAAGAACAATGTATATGAATGCAAGCATTGCAAAATCTAGAACTAAAGGTTCTCCCATATGGAGGGAGAAGACTATGATGATTACTTGTTCCAATAAACTAGACATACCTCTACATGAGTTATTATATCATCCACAATATCCATGGGTTGGAGTTTACAAGTAGAGCAACCTCAAGGCTTTGAGGTATACCATAAAGAGACCCTTGTATGCTGATGGAAGAAGATAACTTGGTGAAGAACCTCCAATGCACATCAGAAGCGTGGTGAAGACTTTCTATAACAGAGATATTGTATCAAAATGATTACTCAGAAGATCAGGATGATGGATTTCCAATCCATGACAAAGATATCATGATGATAGAAGAAGTGCTACATGGATATGTTCTAGTTTGACCCTTGCCACGATTTTTTGAGCTAGCAGGAACCAAAGAGGAATCCAACAATGATATACTTTATTGATCAGATCTATATGAAGCCTTTAGAGAAAACCAGTGTTCCAGACTGAAGTACATTTGAGATCAAGCATTACATTCTCTGTGATGAAGTACAGAAAGGAGAAAGTGGTTCTCCAATATATATCTCCACAAATGAGCAGATAAGAAGTCATTTTGGTAAAGCCTCTATAAAAGAAGAAAGAGTTTGTGTGCTCAAGTTGGAGCTCGTGGAGATGACTTCCCTATTGAAAAAGGAAGAAATAAATCCTAGGTTGGGAGGGAGCATTGATGTGTTATTGATTTATGGACAATCATTTTTTAGTTCTAAAAATGGTCAAGGATGAGAAGTTCCTTTCCAGTTCGGAAAGTGGTTTGAGATTTCTGACGGACAAACATTTTTCAGTTCGGAAAATGGTCCAGATCGAATGGTCATTTTCGTAATGGAAATGGTTTGATGGATTGCTGATGTAACATAAACAACGATTTCCCATTGTGGTTAACATGGGGAATGGTTTAGGGAAGTCTCTCTTCTTGAGGGTTACTCAAGAAGATTGGCCTGCCTCGCTGGACAACGATTTCCCATTGTGGTTAACATGGGGAATGGTTTGTTTTGGAGGTTGGTGCAGGGCAGTCATTTCCTTAGGAAATGGTTTGGATAGTCATTCCTTAGGGAAAATTCATTCTCTCCAGGTTGCAGTTTGTTTAGTGTCGAAGGAATGGCACAGGGTGGGGAATGGTCCAGGTTCAACAATCAGGGACAAGCATTCCTTAGGGAAGACTCATTCTCTCCAGGTTGCACTTTGTTTAGTGCCGAAGGAATGGCCCAGGGTGGGAAATGGTCTAGGCTCATAAATAAGGACAATTATTCTTCCTTTCTTGAGAATAATAGTCCAGATAGATCACCATTGATGTTTGACCTTCTGAGGGAAAATGTTCTTCTAGATCTCACAGATGTGAGTGGAAGAATGGCCCAGATGATTCAGTTTATATCATAACATTGTTTCTGTGCATGTTGATATCAGATGATTGTTATGAAGACTGTATGTCTCTAGACAATAGATGTATACTACTGTGATGGATGTGTTCCACTGTTTGTGACTATACGTCAATGATCAAGTACATGTGTGCTACTTGGTGTGGTAGTGTACCATTGGATCGTAGTTGTGTACTACTATGGATAGACACAGTTGTGTTCTATTGAATGATATTGTTCTAATTTCCTTGAAGAATATCAACAGTGTTGGAAATGATTATCAGATAGATGGATGATCAATGGACAGAGATTTCCCAAATGGAAAATGGTCTAGGACATTTACTCTTCTAGGACATATGTTTGGATTAGAAGAATGGTTCTTGTGTCACTCTATGGAGTGGGTGACTTATCCAACATCATGTCTGATTACTCAGATGGAGTATGGTTTCAAGAGATGATGCAGTTGATGACACTGATAGAGATGATGGTGCTCATGATCTAATCATGAGATAGTCTATGTGACTATGTTGATGCTACTGGGTGAATGGTATGTTTTTTCTCAAGACCATTACCTGTAATACCTCCCTAGATAGGAGGGAGTGTTAATATTATGGTAGCTGCGGGAAGTATTTACCTCCACGTGCAAACCTGACGAGAATAGAATATTCCGAAAAGCAAGAAGAAACCCTAATGAGTTGGCTAATAACCTTAGAAGACAAGTCAGCTCAAGAGGATAATTGGTATTGGGTTATTATCCTACAAGAGAAGAAGTCGGCCATAAGAAATATTATATACTAAGTAAATAGACACCTAGAATGAGAATTCGGCCCAGGTAGTTAGGCAAAATTAGTATAAATACAGGAGGCTAGTCTTCATTCTGGTATGCATTCTCAGAATTGTAGAGCAACACTTGTGCGCACTGCAGTTACCCAGTTTGTGCGCAAGTTTGGAGGAGAGCTTCCGTTGCAGCTGCTGCAACTAGCAGATTTCGGTTTTGGCTTGGACTATCTCTTGGTTGTGGTTTGGACTATCTGATCAGCTCTTATTTGGTGCGCTATCCTTGGAGAAAGGTGCGCTACCATTTGTTTGTCTATCTAGGCTAGGGTTTGCTTCTAGAGTGATTCTCTATCAAGGTTAAGGTGCTCAGAGTGTGGCTTCGGCCTATGGTTGGGTGACAATAGAGATATTGTCTATGGTAAAACGAGCACATCCATTATATTCTAACAATTTCATGGGTGAAACTTTGAAGTTTTTAGGGTAGAATATGGATTTAGAGAGCTCGCAATAGTTTGGAAGATATTCGTAGAAAAATATGAGACATCCTTCCTAAACCTTGCCATATCCATCAAATTACTACACAAGGAGTTAAATGAGATATTCACACTTGTAAATATTTATGGTCCTTATGTTAAGAGGAAAGAGTATTGGGAAGGGTTGCTAAATAATCCAAATTTTTATGTAAGAAATCTAGTACTTGGAGGCAATATGAACTTTGTCTTGAAGGATGGTGAAATATGTAGGGGGCGGGAGAGAAGAGTTGAACGCTCTACAGACTTTCTCTCCTACAAACTAGAAGAAAGGAGTCTATATGATGTTGTACTAATAGAAGTAGTTCCCACCTGGAGTAAGAACAAGAGAGGGTAAGAAGGGGTGGCTAAGGGACTGGATAGGTTTTTGATATTAGAAGGACTATTTGAGGAAGCTTGGAGGGTTAGCACTTGGACATGAATTGATGGATCATATGATCATATGCCCATTACTTTTCAGATGGAAATAGGAGATAGGAAACCTCCAATACCATTCAAATACAATCCCTCTTAAGATTGACCAGGAGGACTACAAGGAAGTGATCCATCATATTTGTGAACCTTTTGATGAGAAGAGAGAGGACTATGTTATGCAACATGACAATTTAGCAAAGGTTAAAATGAATTCTATGAAATGGGCGTTTGAGAAGTTTAAGGACTCTATGGAAGCACAGTAGAAGGGACATTGGAACATGCCTATAACAATATCTATGGTATATGTTTTTTTTGAATAAGGTCGCTTGGAGTTGAAAGCTCTATAAGATGGAAAAAAAGGAATTTCTCAAAAGGGAGGAGGAGAATCCGATAATAAAAAACATAGTTATATGGCTTAATGGAGATGAAAACTCAAGGTTATTTCATAACTATTGCAACATGAGAAGGAGCCATAATACCATCTTCGACCTAAAGAGGAAAAATGAGGCATTGGTGTCCTCTTTAAAAGATATATCTGAGGAATGGGTGAGATACTTTGAATATTAACTCAAAGAAACCCATAGAGTGAATATAGTAAATATGGTTGTTATCTCACAAATTTTCCCTAGTTTTGTAAACCAATAGTATAATGACAGGTTGATGGAATAAGCAACTTCACAAATTCCCCAATCCATATTGTTTTCCAATTAACTTCTTCATGGGGATTTGTGATTCAATTCAATGGTCTACTAAAGGTGGCAGAGTCGTCAAGACAAAGGTGTAGCATCCTAGGTGTCTTCAAGACCAATTTTTTTGGGGGGAAATCATTCCAAAGTAGGATATTCCTACATATTTCGAGGACTTAAGAATTATATCACTATGTAACAAATTCTATAAGATTATAGCCAAAGTGATTGTCACAAGGCTCAAGCCAATTCTGTTTGAAGCCTTCTCCAAGCAACAATTTGGTTTTCTTAGTGGGAGGCAATTCCATGATGCAATTGGGATTCCTTTAGAGGTATTACACACCATTATGATGAATAATGATCCAACAGTTATCCTCAAGCTTGAACTTTCCAAAACATATGATCGAGTAAGTAGTATTTAGTTGAGATTAATTTTGATTCATGTTGGTTTTACTCTCCCCTTTTTAACTAGATAGAAGCACGTGTGCACTCTATCAAATTTGTTATCCTCATCAATGGTTCCTCATATTATTTCTTCAAGAATACTTGAGGGCTAAGGTATGGATTTCCTTCTCATCCATCTTGGCACTTGAACGGATAAGTCGTTACATTCAAACATTTAAAGAGATCTAGGGGATTGAGAGGGATTCATATTTCAAGGGAATTTTTTCTTGACATGCCTCCTATTCATGGAGGATGTTATTCTATTTAGGCATGGCATGGTCAATGTTATGATCCAACACCTTAAATATGATAAAAAGTTAATGATTACAGTCCATTTCGAGGGGGAAACCTCCTTTTACAATATATCCAATTCAGAATACAATATGAGATGAGATAATATGATCCTAAGACTAAGTCTCATTGTTATACATATAGGAGACAAAAGGTACAATTTTAATGAAAGGGTGAAATGAAGGGTTCTAGTCGACATCTAAATATAACACTAGAATTGTAATAATTTAATATATATGGCTTAATAAGGGGTTTTATACATAACCCGAGGCTTTGTCTAGGGCTCAACATGCCCCTCCCCTTCAAACAAGTGTTGTCTTCAACACTTGACAACCATGGTTGTGTCTTCATGAAGAAATTATCTTCATGTGTCGCCTCTTCCACTGGTAGGTTCTTCCATTTAATGGGGTGCTTAGTAATTGCTCGATTTCAAGGATTGTTTCTAGTTCTAGTGTGATTTTCCCTTCTCCATTAATTTCTGATAAAATAATTTGCACTGGGATCTTGTCACTGATTATATTGTTTAAGAAAGAAAAGTGGAAGACTGTATTTACACTTCCTGGTTGCAGATGAATAGCATGGTCATGATATTGAGAAGGTGGAAGACCCTTAGGCATATCTCCAAATACCTTGGAATGATTGTTGATAATTGTTTGGAGATCCATTGGAGCAAAGGCTATAGATGTTTGAACATCTAGTGAGCACAATTGTGCAATTACACCATCATGTCTCTTTTTGAGTAATTTTGTAATGTTGTTAGATCTTATCACTTTATAGGGTTTCCCTTGGATACCTCTAAGCTCAATTTCCTTGCCTTTTGAGGAAAATATCATGAAAAGATATTGAAAATTAAGGGCCACTATTCCCAATGATTGTAACCATTAGACTCCTAATACAACATCAACACCACCCATTTTGATGGAAATCATGGGGCTATCTCCCATATTGATATTAATACTATGGCACTTCCCAGAACAATTTATGGTACGCCGATTTGCAATCATCACTTCAAACTTTGGTGGTGGATATAAAAAGAAATTGAGATCTTTTGCTAATTTGTAATTGATGAAGTTATGGTTACTACCAGAATCAATCAACATTGTTACCCTTTTGTTTTTGATATATCATTATATCTTGAGGGATTATGGAGTACTGATTTCGGCCAATGGATGAGAAGATATCATTGGAGTAGTCTCTTCTAGCTCTAGATCTTGACATGGTTCAAATTCTTGATCTTCTTCCTCTTCATTGTCTATGTAGAATACTTTCTTCTCATTGCATTTATGTGCCTTACTGTTCTTGTTGTCACAATTAAAACATAGTCCTTTTTCTCTTCTTTCATCCATTTTTTGAGGTGTTAACCTTGCCGGTTGAGGTATGCTTGTCTTATGAACCCCACAACGATCTTTGCTTCCTATGTGCGCTCCAATGATAGACTTGTGCATAGCCTTATTCTTGGCTTGAACATGATGAGCATATTGCATAACTTCCATAATATTTGCAGGATGTATTAAGAAAAGCTCATGTTTAATGTCTTCTTTTAATCCACCCATGTAAGCTTCCAACAAATGATCATCACTTATGTTATCCACCCTTGTTGCCAATACCTGAAATTCTGAATTTTAATCTTCAATATCACCTATGTGATTGATTCTTGTCAATTGACTGAAGTATTCATGTTCCCGAACTTTCCCATATTGTGCTTCTAAGTTTCTTGTAAATAGAGCCCAAGTATAATGATAAAAATGGGGCTTCCTTTTAACTACCCATTGATACCATTGATATGGTTTTATCTCAAAGTTAAACGTTGTTATGTGAATCCTTTTCTTATCATCAATAATATTATGCAGTTCAAAACATTGCTCTATTTGGTTCACCTAGGTAAATACCTATGTACCAACCATCAAACTTCTTTAATTCAATCTCGGGAAAGTTGAATTTAGGACCCCCACCATAATTAAGTCCACTATTAAAGTTAAATCCACTAGAAAATTGTTTATTATTGTCAAGTTGTTCAATCGAAATACTACCTTTATTTTCCAAAGTTCCTTGCATTTTGATATCTCCTTTAGAGAGTCTATCATCTGAAACATGAAACATCATAGAAGACAAGGAATTTTGCAATTCTTTCATGGATTTTTGTATATTTTCGTTCATCTTATTTGTCATGTCATCCATCTTATTTTCCGTTTTATCCATCTTCTTATCTATCTTATTTTCCATTTCATCCATATTTCTTTTCATCTCATTCTTATTCTTATTCATATTCTTATCGATATTGTTTTCTATTTCATCCATATTTCTTTTCATCCATCTTATGTTCTATTTGTTCCCTATTTTCAGTGATCCTCTTTTCCATATGGTGATAAATCTCATCGATTTCATCTTGAGTCATGGTTGAGCTTTCTGTTGGTTTAGATAGTGAAGTAAATTTTGTAGGAGCCTTTGGATCCATGTGAGAAAATAATATTTCTCATCTTTTTCCTCTTTATTACAAATTTTGAATCACCAAAAATGGATCTTCCAATAAAAAATTGTGTCAATTGTAAGTTGCGTACCTTTTAAGCCCTTAATTTGGAATCTATTCTCCTGATTGACCTTCCTTCTGATGCATTTTTAAAATTTAGGCCCTTTCTGAGTCTAAAATTTTGGCCTGTAGTACTCTGAAATGTCTTCTTTGCAATGTCACAGGTCTCACCAAAATTGAATGTTGCAAGTGAAAGTTAGGGTAACTTTCCCAAACCTTGCTTAATTTTTGTCCTTTCCAGGAGAGAAAACTTGTACAGAATGCCACGTGTCCAATATTTAATACTTGATTCTAAAATTTCTACCAAAAATACTATGGAATATCCTCTTTCCAATTCAATAGATCTCACAGAATTTGGATCCTCCCTGAATAAGATATGATTTTTTTTCCTAGAACACCTATTTGAGGCTAGTTATAGGACTAGTCAACAAACCTTATCTTCCACAGGGTATATCTCCTAAAATATAACAACCCAAAAGTTGAATTTTTTACCAGAGATGCCTTGATATGTGTTATAACTATCCTCCAAGTTTTGATGTCTGAATCATCCCAGGAAAAAACGTTATAGAGAAAATTCTAAGATGACTTGCTTGGAGAATAAAAACTCTAGGATCGATGTTATGATACCAAATGTTATGGTCCAATGCCTTAAAGATGATAAAAAATCAATGATTACAATCCACTTTGAGGGGGAAACCTGCTTTTACAATAGATCCAATTCATAATACAATATGAGATGAGATAATATGATCCTAAGACTAAGTCTCCTTGTTATATATATAGGAGACAAAGGGTACAATTGTAATGAAAGGATGCAATGAATGGTTCTAGTCGACATACAAATATAACACTAGAATTGTAATAATTCAATATATAAGGCTTAATAAGGGGTTTTATACATAACATGAGGTTTTTTATAGGGCTTTGTCTAGGGCTTAATAGTCATAGATGAAATATTTTGATCAAGCCATGAAAGTGTTCTACTTGGCCTTAGGGATGATTATCAATGTATAAAAATCAACTATCTACTTCAACATTGCCACCCCATGGCATGAAAAGGTAGTAAGAGAAATCATGACCTATGAGGTTCATATGAAAAATTCGGGCATGAAATAACTAGTTTTTCAATTGAAACCAAATGTTTATGGACATGGAGACTAGTTGTGGCTAGTTCACAAAACATAAAATAGAGTCAAAACATGGTGCAACAATTGGCTCTCCCTAGGAGGAAGGATTACCCTAATTAAATCTTTTCTTGAGGCCATTCTTGTATACTAGATTTCAATGGAATTTATTCCAAAATCAATTATCGACGAGATTAAGAAGTTATGTTTTTTGTTTTCTATGGGTTGGGAGAATAGAAAAAGGTATTTTCATTGTCTCGTAGAATAAAATGGTTATGCCAAAAAGTGATAGAGGATGAGGGATTAAGAACCCTTTCCTTTTTGGGAAATCCCTAGCTATTAAAAGTTTATGGAGGCTAATAACTACTGAGGGTTACTGGAAAAAATTATTGGAGGATAAATATATAAGGTCTTTGTCCATGGAAACCTGGCTCAAGAGATCAGTCAGAAATTTCAACAATGGGTCAATTTTCTGGAAATATTTAGCACTAGCTTACCCATTGTAAGTGAATTCCTAGGATGGAATATTGAAAATTGTCAAAAGGTTAGGCTAAGTCCACCCCTCAATGTAATGGAAAGAGGCATATGATGTATTTTATTATATTAGGTGTTTTTTAGCTTGGAGAGGACACTTTACCTTGGTTTATGTCTATGGCCACATGGCAGAGACTTTGTGGACATTAGGTTCGAAGAGTGTTAAATCCATAGAATTGGATAATACATTAGTTGATTAGTGGAAGATATGTAGACATGCACTTGTTAAGGCCTATTCAAAGCTTAAAGAGGAAGATGGTGAACCAATTTGGACTACAATCCTTGTCAAAGGATATTACACAACCAAGATAGTTTACTCAATGGGCTTTGTTGCTAAACTAGATGAGAAGAGAAGATGGTGGAGGGAGGATGTATGGAAGTTAAAACCAACACCAAAATAAGATTTTGTATGTGGTTTGTGCTCTCAAACAAAGTCTTGACCAAGGAAAACCTTCAAAAAATAGTATGGCAAGGCCCAAGTATTTGTATTCCCTATAAGGAAAGTGGAGAGAGTTTCCAACATCTCTTCCTTGATTTTCATTTCTTTAGAGTTGTGTGGGATACAATTAATAATATCATTGGTTTTAAGGGGAGCTGGTAAGTTACCTATGTGGAAAAGGAATTGGATAGATGAAGGGAGGATAAGGATGTGGTAGAGCACCCAAAACTTTCACTAGTGGTACTTTGTACTATATGGCTGGCTAGAAACAAAGATATATTTTTTTATGAGCAGTGTACTTTTCAAGTTATATACATGATCAAGTAAATTTGTGATGGAATTCCAAAATAAATTTTCAAGAGGAAGACAATACAAACAAGGAAATTTAATATAGACAAATATTTTCCTTTAAGCTACTTTAATTAAACCTCTAAAGGAAACCGCACTAATAACTAGGTAGATCTTAGGGTTCTCTTCATGCTAGTGGTAATATCAAAGAAAATGTAGGTGGATGATATCTAAATATTGGAGGACCCAAGGCTAGTAATTGAGTGGATGAGTTGAGGATACAACAATCAGAACTTTCTACTTCTAGATGCAATCGAGATGGCAAATAAGATGAAAATCAACTTCTCAAAGTTATTCTTCTCCCATGTCTACAAATAAAACAACACTAAAGTTAACAACCTTGTAATGAGGGAAATGATGATCCACATTGGATCATTATATTATTTGTCATCTATATCGATGCTTTTAGAGTGGAAAAAAATGGTTGAATCAACTTGCAAGGTCATCATAGTGATAGGTCCCAGTTTGGAAAATTGGGGTTCAGAACCTTTCAGATCCATTTTGAGGCATTAAATGGTGTTTTTTGTGGTTCTTGTGTCTGAAACTTACGCCCACACCCTTGATTATGTTCTACACTATGAGAATTTTCCAACGATTCAAAGCATTCGTCAATGAGAGTTCGTATGAAAAAGTCATGCCTCTTGCAAGTTGACCTATCGTGTTGACCACCATGGTACGAGAGGATGCCATGTCAGCCCCCATTACTCATGCATATGTGGCTAGACACATGAGTAATTTCAATAAGATTCTAGAAGGTTCAAAACCCTACGACAATTGAGGGTTGAGGAAGTAAAAAACCTACCCTTAGATGGCTATCAGACTATGTTAAATACAGAGCCACTAGGAGGAGACGGGGTTCCATTCTTTTGCATTGTATCTTGTTCCATAGGTGAGAAAAACATCCGAGAGTGGTATTATGTGAGCATAACAGAGGAGGAGAGACTATGTAGCAGCCATATAGACCACAGGTAAAAGACAACTCCACAGAGAGTGCCTCTTTCTTGGTACTTGCATCATTTCTATATCAAAGAAAAGAGAGCAGAGCAACCTCACCTTCTAGTTGGGTTTTCTTCCGTATTGGGTTTCCCGAGTCATATATTGTGTATTTGTGGATGGTGTGATTGTATTTTACTGTTCTCTATTTTTTTCATTTTATCTATTTCATTCACAAGAAGAAAAATCAGTAAATAAATATTCTAAAATCTAAAGGAAAAATAACCTTAATAATAAATATTTCAGTTATTTATTGTTGTGATGAACTGTTACAGTGGAATATCCATGTAAGTTTATAGATCATATTGGTATCAAAGTAGGTGTTTCTATTGGCTATTTTTGGGAAGTTGCATGATCCAGGAATCGACTTGAAAATAAGTCACATAAACCCTAGCCATGGAGAACAAGTATGTTCATAATAACCCTCGAGATCCAATAGAAGAGAGATTTGAGTGGTTGGAAGTGCAATTTGTCGACATGTTGACGGGGGGGAATCTCCCTTTGTCAATAGTAGGGGTTACCCCTGATAATAAGTCCCAATCAAACCTCTCATGCAATATCCAGATATAATATAATATGCAGAACAAAAATGTTGAGCAAGAAATAGCGGAACAACAATGATATATCTAGAAAAATATCAGAATAATACCAGAATAACACCAGAAAGAGCACCTTTATTAATGATACCAATGTTCACTTACCTCTTCAAGGGGGAAACCTCCAGCAGAGCATAGCTCTATTACAATAATATCCAATACAAACTTCACCCATGCCTCCTACACTTATTTATACTAATTCTATCTTCTAAGGAAACTTCTAGTGGAAGATCTTTCTAGAAGCAGAACCTTCTATTATCTCTTCTTATATTGACTTATTCTCATTTATTTATCAGGCCTTATTAACTAATTTCAACCTTTATTACATAGAAAACATATCATGCTAACTAATGACCCATGGAGAGGGGTTAGGATCAGATCCTAACATGCCCTCTCCCTTCAAAAGAATCCTTGTCCTCAAGGTTGTAGGTGCGGAAATTGTTGAAGTATGGCTGATGGTTCCCAGGTCGCATTGTCTGGTGATGTGTCCTTCCATTTGATCAACACTTCCTTGATGCTTCGGCCATGTAGTTGATGTTCCTGGTTGTTGAGGACTACTTTGGGTTGGAGCCACAGGGAGGCCTCTTCATCTAATTCCAGGATGATGGTTTGAACTCGGCAATTATGTCCCACCACTTTCTTTAGACATGAAACATAAAACACTGGATGGATTTTGGAAGTAGCCGAAAGATCCAATTTGTAAGTTACTGAGCCGATACGCTTGATGATCCGGTAGGGACCATAAAACTTGGGTGCCAACTTATGATGTCCTTGATATTTGAGAGATGTTTGCTTGTAAGGTTGGAGTCGGAGAAACACCTGATCCCCTTCCTGAAAAACCCTTTCGGAACGATGTTGGTCACCATGTTGCTTCATGTGATTTTAGGCCATGTGGAGTTTATTCTTCAGAGTTGCGATGGTGGTTTTACGACCTTGCAACACAATATCAATATATTAAACCTTGTATGTGTCTAGAATATAGGTAGTGATTGTCAAAGGTCGTTGGCCAAACACTGCTTCATATGGGGTCATTTTAGTGGTCGTGTGATAGAAAGTATTGTACCACCATTTTTCCAAGGGAAGCCATTGCACCCACTGGTGTCACTTGTCTGAAGAAAAACACCATAAGTAGGTTTCCAAACATTTGTTGACCACTTCCGTTTGGCCATCAGAATGGGGGTGATAGGTTGTGCTCATGTTTAGTTGGGTGCCCTGCAATTTAAACAACTCTTTCCAAAAGGTGCTAGTGAAAGTGGGATCACAATAAGATACAATAGAGGTTGGCATGCCATGTAACTTGAAAATATGATCAAGGAAAACTTGTGCAACAAGTTCCACTATGAAAGGGTGAGGTAAAGCACAAAAATGAGCATACTTGAATAGGCGATCAACCACCACCATGATGACCAATTTGTTCCCAACTTTAGGAAGGCCCTCTATAAAATCCATGGAGATGTCTGTCCAGATTGAAGCTGGAATGGATATGGGTTGTAGAACACCTGGCGACTTGATAGTTTCACCTTTATTACGTTGGCACACCTCACATTCAGTGAAAAATTGAAGTATATCTTTTTTCATTCTTGTCAAGAAAAAATAATGACGTGCACGACCATATGTCTTTTGGAAGCCCGAGTGACCTGCAATGGCTAATGAGTGAAACTCTGTTAAGAGTTGTAGCGTGAGTGTTCAATAGGGTGATATAACCAGACAATCCTTATATCGGAGAGTATTTTCCTACCAGGTGTAGCCAGTGGGAGGATTAGGGTCCTCCTAAAGACGATGAATTATCTTAGAGATAGTCGGGTGTGTGAGCCACTCCTAATGTACATCCTCAATCCAATCAGGGACTAGTAAGGATAAGGCAAAGAGGGCACCATCCTCCTCATATTGTTGTGACAAAGCATCAACCACTATATTGTCTTTTCCTTTTTTATATATGATTTCATAGTCATAACCCAACATTTTAGTCAGCCACTTGTTTTTTTCGAGGGAGGATAATCTCTGATACAAAAAATACTTCAGAATATGGTGATCTGTTTTGATCTGAAAATGCCATCCCAAAATATATGGCCTCCATGTGTGCACCACATGTAGAATGACCAACATTTATTTTTCATAAGTGGATCTACCCAAGTTGTGGTCACTCAACGCTTGGCCAGTATAGGCTAGAGGTTGACCCTCTTAGGTGAGGATTGCGCCTATACCAATGCTCGAAGCATCTGATTCCATCACACAATTTTTTTGAAGTCAGGAACTGCTAAGACAGAAGTAGTGTACATGGCTCTCTTTAACTCAATGAAGGCTTGCTCCGCCTCAGTTGTCCAATGAAATGAATTATTCTTGATAAGGTCAATCAAGGGCTTAGCAATTTTTCCATAATGGTGGACAAATTTCCGGTAATAGCCTGTGAGAATGAGAAATCCCCTTAGGAGATTTAAGGTCATGGGTCGCAGCCACTCTTGCATAGCTTGTATCTTTTTGGGGTCCACTTTTACACCATCACAACTTATAATGTGTCCCAAATACTCCACTTCACTGGCTCCAAAGGAACATTTGGTATTTTTTTACAAACAATTGGTTGTCTTGTATCAAGTGAAGAAATTTTTCCACATTAAGAAGGTGGCTATCCTAGGTGCGGTTGTAAATGAGGATGTCATCAAAGAAAACCAGGACAAATTGTCGAAGGTAAGGTTTCAACAGTTTATTCATAAGACTTTGGAAGGTGGATGGAGCATTGCATAGGCCAAAAGGAATGACCAAGAATTCATAATGTCCTTCATGAGTTCTAAAAGCAGTATTTTGAATATCTTCCTCCTTCATCCTAATCTAGTGATAGCTGGAGTGGAGCTCCAATTTTGTGAAGACACAGGCCCCTTGGAGTTCATCCAACAGATCATCAATGTCATCCAACGTATCATCAATGACTGGAATGAGAAAATTATCTTTGATGGTGAGTTTATTTAGGGCCCGAAAATCAAGACACATGCGCCAAGTACCTTCTTTCTTCAAGACCATCACGACTGGTGAAGAATATGGGCTTGTACTATGGCGAATTACACCCGCCTCGAGTAATTCTTGTACCATCTTTTCGATTTCATTTTTTTGAGCAAATGGATATCTGTAGGCCTTAAATTGGGGGATTGACTTCCTAGAAGGAGAGGGATGCTACGATCATGCTCACCTCGGGAGGGAGGTAAGGAAGTGGGAACCTCAAAGACATTTGGGTACTTGTCCAAAATAAGTTGCAAGCTAGGAGGAACTACTTGTGAGGCTTGTTCAGTGATCTGGATGGCATTAAATTGAGAAATCACACCATGGTAACCTTCAACAATTTTTCCATCATGTGAGAGCTGATGATTTCATGAGAGCCAACTTGGAGACCTAGAAGGGTATAGGAGTGAGCCTCGTGGTGAAAGCTCATATATAATTCTTGATAATCCATTGTGATTGGTCCCAAAGTGTGAAGCCATTCCACACCCAATACAATATCACAACCACCCATGGAAATAGAGAACATGTGGGTTTTCAAATTATAATCACCCATTTGTAGTTTGACATTTTCACAACGGCCCCCACACTTCATAGTACCCCCATTAGCAATGAGAATCTGGAAATTAGAAACAGGGCGGACAAAGCAAAGGAGCTCATCAGCAAGACTTCTATGAATAAAATTATGGGTGCTACCACTTCAATCAATACAACAATCGGCCTATGTTTGATGTAGCCCTTGATATTTAATGTTTGTGGAGTAGAGATACCTGAAAGTGCATGAAGTGAAATGACAGGTTCCAATGAGACTGTAGGATTGACAACTGGATCTTCAACATGATCACTAGACAGACCCTCCTCTGGGTCTGGAGCTTCATCTGATGGGATGTATTCATAGGGGGAGGAAGTTGATGCATCAATATAAAAGATTTTTTGTTCTCTACATTTATGCCCTGGTGCATACTTTTCATCACAATAGTAGCAAATTCCCTGCTTGTTGTTAAATTTAGAGCATCTATTAAGTTCTTTTCAATTTACTAGAGCATAACAACATAAGCATGATCACTGAAAGAAACACAATCACAAGGTACACAATATTTTATCCTAGGAAACCCTCACGGGGGAGAAAACCTAGCAAACACTTCCTCAATAATAGATTTCCAATACAATGCCAAGACAAAAACCAAACCACCAAGAATAACCTAGGACTAAGCATGTGCCTCTCTCTCCTTCTTCTTGTAACTGCAGCTACCTTCAAAACTTGTGCACTAGATGAGTGACTGAGTGAGTGAACAAATGAGGCGTTCTCCTCTCTTATTTATACTAGTTGAGGGGTGTTAGGGTTATGTCTCTTCACCAAGTAGGGTCGACTTCTTCCAATAGTGGTTAAAACCACTTTATAAGCCCTAGGGGTTGACTTCTCAAATACCACCACATAAATATGGTTTGACCAATCCACAAAAGGCGATTTGGTCTTATACAAGACCTGACATGATAAATCCACAAAAGGGGATTTGATCTATATAATAATAACTCTATTATAATTAGAATATTCTTCGTAGTTACAATATTTCAACACTACCCCTTAACAAGAAGGGTATTCTACTGACATAACCCAATACAACATCATCAGGAGAGAGAGAGGGCATCGACATCATCAACATCTGGAACATTGACTGACATATCTACAATTCATCGGAATTTTTTCTCATCATCAATAACATCATCGTTCACATCATGGAGCTGGAGTGGTATCACCATAATAGTTCACAGCATGGAGTTGGAATCACATCATCATCATCATTCACAACATGGAGATGGAATAGAATCATCATCATCATTCACAACATGGAGCTGGAATAACATCGTCATCGTCGTCATCAGAATGAAGCTGAAACATTAGCATCAACATAATGAATCTAGAACAACAATCTAACCAACACGAGGCTGGTACATCATCATAAACATCATGAAGTTGGTACAACATCATCAAAAAATTGAGGCTGAATCAACAACATTATCAGCACGAGGTTGAGACAACAACATCATCAAAACGAGGTTGAGACAAAAACATCATCATCACGAGGCTGAGACAACAACATTATCAGCATGAGGCTGAGACAACAACATCATCAACATGAGGTTTAGACAACAACATCATCAACACGAGGTTGAGATAACAACATCATCAACATGAGGTTGAGAAAACAACATCATCGACACGAGGTTGAGATAACAACATCTTCAACATATGGAAACATAATAAGGCAAGTGCAACAACAACATTTTGTAGTACTCTGGCAGACCATCCTTACCGAACCTTCGGGATTTGCCCAGGAATCATAAGATTCCCTAGGATATAAAATCCTAACGAAGCTACCACGTGGTACTCTGACAGACCATCTTTATCGTACCTTCGATATCTTCTTAGGAATCAAAATATTCCCTAGGATATAAAATCCTAACGGAGCTACCAATACTGACCACAAATGGCATATACATGCACAGGTACTCTGACAGACCATCCTTATCGGACCTTCGGGATTTGTCCAGGGATGATCAATCCTCTAGGATATAAAATCCTAACTGACCTACCCGTTGTTGGTCAGGATACCATAGTATCATCAGCATCACTCCCCCTTTCGAGGGAGGTCCTTTCGGACTATACCAAGCTTGTCTCAAAAGTATTCAAAATTTACACAAGACAAAGGTTTGGTCAACACATCTGCAACCTGCTCATCTATGCCAAAATATTGGAGCTTTACAACTCCTCTCTGCACCATATCATGAAAGTAGTGATACCGGATATCTATGTTCTTCGACTTATCATGGAACATTGGGTTCTTCATCATCTTTATGTGACTCTGTTTATCACATAAAATCATGGTGGCTTCCATCTCCAGATCGAATAGACCTGTCAACAACTTATGAATCCATATGGCTTCACAACTCGCAAAACATGCTGCAATGTATTCTTCTTTTGTCGTGCTAAGAGAAATATTGGATTTCTTCCTACTCTTCCATGAAGTCATGGCTAACCCCCAAATGAAACAACATTCTGAAGTGCTCTTTCTATCATAAACACTTCCAACCCAATCTGAATCAGTATAAACAACCAGTCTGAAGTCATGATCTCCAGTGTAACAGAGACCAAAGTCCAACATACCCTTAAGGTATCTCATCACATGTTTTGTAGCAACAAGGTGAACACATATGGGATCTACCGACTCAAAGTGTTTATAGAAAAACATATATCTGGCCTGGTATTCATCAGATACATCAACGATCCAACGATTTGTCTATAAAGAGTAGAATTAACCAATTCTAACGAAGTATCCACCATGAGCTTCAACTTTTTTTCCATGGGTGTGTTCATGGATTTTCATTCCAACATATCAAACCTCTTTAGTATTTCAACTACATACTTCCCTTGGTTAAGGAATATCTTCTCTGGGCTCTGCCAAACTTCAAGACCTAATAAATAATGCATCAGGCCTAGGTATTTCATCTCAAACTCAGTAGCGAGCTTCTTCTTGCAATATGTGATGAGATTTTCTTCATCTTTCAAGAATAAATCATCTACATATAGTAGCAACATCACTAGCTCATCATTCATAACCTTGAAGTAAAGGTTAGAATCAACTTTACTCTTGGTAAAGCCCAAACTCATTAGAAAACCATCAATTATTCCATACCAAGCTCTAGGAGCTTGCTTCAACATGTACAGAGCTTCCTTCAACTTGTAGACATGAGTCTTTCTATATTCAACTTCAAATCAATTTTTTCACATCACTTTGAACCAACCTAGTACACTTTCTTAGCTGCAACTTAATCTTCTCAAATCACGTGTTAGCTTTGTGTGTTGTCTTTAAAGCACTATCTATCTCGTTTCCTGAGAGTATGTCCTCTACTCTCTCTGCAACTGTTCCTTCTGGAACCGGGACTCTGCACCTGCATCTGTTATTTCTAAAGTTGATCATGACTGTTTCATTCCCACTGTAACTATTGCATCCTGAGAGTAGCTCCTCTATTCTATCACGGAAACAACTTCATCTTAAACTGAGAGTGACTCAATAACTGATACTGAAAGTATCTCTTCTTATTTTATGGAGGTAATTCTATCTGTTATTGTAGTCATGTCTCCATCACCCAACTAATGTACTACACCAACTAGCATTGGAGGTAACTCAATCTCAAATATAGGGATTTCTCCCGTTGAATCTCATACTGTATCAGAATCATGGTTGTTCTGGTTGTCTTCACGAACACTGGAACTATTTCTTTGATTACTGGAGTAAGTGTCTCGTCATAGTCTTCTCCCTCTTGTTGGGAGAATCCTCTGGACATAATTATTTCTTTGTACATCTTTATATTGTTATCTGCAACATGCTTTATTTGTTAGATCAATCTTGGAAGTCAACATTGACTTCCCTTCTAGTATCACAGAAAAATTCATATCCCAGTCCTTTTGACTGACTTCCTTCTCTGTTATTGAAACAAGGGAATATTCCCAGGAGATTTCATGTCTCCTGAAACTACGAGTTAGTCTTCTCAACTCTTGGCATCTGTCTGCGAGCCCTAGAAGGTGTCTCCCTTTCCCATATGATCCTCTCTGAGATCAGGCTTACTCTATTCTTGATTTCTTCTAAGTCTACAAAGACTTCATAGTCTCTACAAGATATAATTGGTGTAGAATACCAAGTCTTAATATGAAAAGTTGAGTCAGACTTCAAACAAATTATGCTTCCTATCAAGGTGGCTTCGTTATCCATTGATCAAGTCTACTTAATGTTCGGTCATCTTTGGAGTCTTCTTCTAGTCATTACAATCAATCTCCATATGAGATACTCTATATCTCAAAAATAGCTTCTTCTTCATCTTATTTGGTACATGAATGTATATGGTCATGTACATAATCTTCTTCATGTCTCGTCTAATATGTTGCCTCCTGCAACCGTCACTATGGCTTCCTTAGGGCACTTGTGACTTTCCTGGAACAAGAATAACAACAGATAAGAATGATACTCGTTATAATAATAATAAAGCAATAACGAGAAAAATCGTTACAGTATATCCTTTAGAGATATCACTTGTGACCTGCCTGAAACAAGGGTTAAAAGTAAGAAACACAATAATGAGAGAAACACTCTTCTAGTGTTGTGATCAATCATTCCTCCATGGTAACCTAGAGGCAAAACAATAAGTTTCTCCTAGAGGATATGTTAGTTATATCTAGTAAATTATTACAATAAGCATTTATCTCAATATGCTCACATGCTACCAAGTATAATACTTTTCAAATATAGTTATCTCAACTATAGTGTTTACTTGCAATGAGGTAGTTATCAAACTTGTCATGTAAAAATTTGAATATTATCAACTTAATTAATCAAACCCGGAACTTGGAGTCTTGTCCTCAAGAATGAGTGTGTTTATTTTCTTCCAAGTCTCCTTCACTCAAGATGACAAGTGATTTCTTCAACTTGTCATTTGTACTAAGATAATACGCTATCTTGATAGAAATCTAAGTTAGAGAATAAACTCTAATCTCAATCTAATACCTTGAATTTGATTTTGACCAAGGGTTAGTATGATGGTCATAACTTCAACATACAACCTAGATGTTCAAAATAATGTCATAAAAAATGGATGTATATAAATATAATCAAACCTGGGGTGCATTATTCCTCTAAATGTGTTGGATCTGAGATCCCTCTGGATCCACGATTGTTGTTTAGACAAAAGATCCTTTCTCCTACAAATACCCTTTAGAATAATGATATAGTTTGAACATATGTAAGTACATACCACTGATAGTAGTGGCAGGTAGTGGAACCATCTGGAAACAGTGGAAACAAACCTTTAAAAATTCAAAGGTGTTACAACTAATATTGATATTGCAACTGCAACTCCAAATGCAACTGGTACTTCCACTGCAACTGCAACTTAGGGTTTTATGAGGAAACCCTAATTTTTCAAACTTCAAATTTTGGAATTCTAATCTAGGGACTAGATGCGCTGGGTTGAGGCAAGTAGGCTGGATTTTTCTATCTTCAAAAAATCCAAATTTTACCCCTTGAAATTGTGCTTGTGCAAATCTGAACTGGTACTTCTGGTACTGGTTCTGGTTTTCTAGTTTTCTGGTTTTTTGGTACCAGTCAAAACTAGGGTTTCACTTTCTGGAGGCTCTGGCCACTGAAAAGGTGCGCTCAAGCTGCCAAAGGATTCTCTAGGGTAGGGCACACTTCCCTAGATGGTTTTTAGTCAAAAATTCATTTCCAATAAAAAACCCTAATTTTCTTGTACGACAACAATGACGTTTTTGGTTACCTAGTGAAAGGTGCTCTGTTCAGTTCAGCTCTGATACCATGTTAAATTTAGAGCAGCTATTAAGTTATTTTCAATTTACTAGAGCATAACAACATAAGCAATATCACTGAAAGAAACACAATCACAAGGTACACAACATTTTAACCTGGGAAACCCTCATGGGGGAGAAAACCCAACAAAAAATTCCTCAATAATAGATTGCCAAGACAATGCCAAGACAAAATACCAAACCTCCAAGAATAACCTAGGACTGAGTATGCGCCTCTCTCTCCTTCTTCTTGCAACTAAAGCTACCTTCAAAACTTGCGCACTAGATGAGTGATTGAGTGAGTGAACAAATGAGGTGCTCTCCTCTCTTATTTATACTAGTTGAGGGGTGTTATGGTTATGTATCTTCACCAAGAAGGGTCAACTTCTTCCAATAGTGGTTAAAACCACTTTATAGGCCCTAGGGGTCGAATTCTCAAATACCACCATGTAAATATGGTTTGACCAATCCACAAAAGGGGATTTGGTCTTATACAAGACTCGACATGATCAATCCGCAAACGGGGATTTGATCTATATAATAATAACTCAATTATAGTTTTAATATTCTTCGCAGTTACAATATTTCAACACTTGCTTCATTCTGCCATTTCAGCTGGAGAGACCTTTTGGACCTTCAAGGTTTGTGTTAGAGCCAAGGTGGCCCCTGGGTGAGAACGATTGGAAAATGGAGCCTTCGGGGAGGGTACCTGAAGGATTATCTATGCTTCCCTGGCTAATTAGCATGCCTGCAACCAGGTAGTAGGATGATGCATACTCACATGAACCTTGATGGCGTCCTTTAAGCCACTAATAAAACATTCAAGGTAAAATTCATCAGATAAGCCCTCAGTTCTGATAACTAATTGTAGAAATGTTGTGATGAACTCTGACACTGATCCAGTTTGGTGTAGCTTTGTCAGCTTGCCCAAAAAATGAGATTCACGATCAAAATGGGCGCAAACTACTTTTGTGAACATGCTCCAAGTGGGGAATCCAGGATAACACTTCTTATTCCACTGCCAACATTTCCACCGTTCTTGATCTAGGTATAGAACCCCAACATGGAGTTTGGTCTCATCGTCCTGAATATCATGGAGGATGAAGTATTGTTCCATTTTAGACACCCACCCAGTTGGGTTAGAACCATCAAATTTATACATGTCAATTTTGGGCACCTTAATCCAAGAGTGTGTAGACCCCCAAGGGGAGTGGGACGACTGAGTATGGTCATGCTGGGAAGATTGTGGATCAGCTGGAATGTACTCAACATGCTTACCCTTGATTTTTTGCAACACMTTTTCTAGTTGTTGGGAGATGGATTGTTGGGATACCTTGATGGGTTTAAGGTCTTCCTCTAGGGATGTTGTCCTAGAGTCCAGGTCATCGTGGCTCTGGGAGCGAGTAGTAGGCATGCTGGAGGATTGGGTAGCTGGTGATGGCTTAGGAGGGAAATCTGGGTCACAAAATTTGATACGTACTAGGGTGATCAGTGCAAAAAGAGGAATCCAATGGGATAGGTGTCAAATAAGGGTGTCTCGGAAAGGGGTAGGATCGCGGGAAAAAAAGGCTTAAAAGTGAAGGGTACCACTATGATCAGAATGAAGAGAGGAATGCAATGGACTAAGTTACAAATAAGGGTCTTGACAAGCCCCATACTTGTTTTTTTTTTTTAACTCCTACATAGTTATACTTTGAGCTAAATAATATTGCAGTGTCGCAATGGCCAAATTCTTAACAAGAAGAAATGTGTAGGAAATTCGCAACCAGAATGCAATAGACACAATTACACATCAATATATTTGGTCGGTTCTGTTGATTTTGTTTTCCCAAGGGTTAGGGGATTCAAGGGTTCTACAGATAAGGGTTTTCTCTGTGTTATATCTCTATGATATATGTGTGGGGTCCAACAGTGGTACTCAAATCAATATCTCAAGGCACCAACTAAGGAGGCTAGACTGCACCCTTAGTTGTACTACCTGACTACCCAATTAGGAGAGATTATCTTCCTGAGTGTTGTTCTCAATGAAATTATAGTAGTCAAGAAGTCGATCGATTTATCTATGGAGGGCTTGAGGATGCCTAGGTTGATCTGTATACATGTGTTGTCTAATGTGATACCACTCGAAGGGGTACCAACAGGGGTTACAAGGGTGGCCAACATATGTGCGCTTAAAAAACACTTGTATTTCCTGCGTGTATGACTCCCCGACCATAGGTTTATGCGCCTAACTACATATCTTTGTAGCTTAAATACACTGGAATACGTCTCTACCTTGGAAAAAAAATTACCCCACAAGTCGTTCCTTGGAAAGAGCTCTGATACCACTTGCAATATTCCAGGTATAATATAATGCAGAACAAAAATGTTGAGCAAGCAATAGTGGAACAACAATGATATATCCAGAACAATATCGGAATAATACCAGAATAACACCAGAAAGAGCACCTTTATTAATGATAGCAATGTTCACTTGCCTCTTCGAGGGGGAAACCTCGAGCAGAGAAGAGCTCTATTACAATAATATCCAAGACAAACTTCACCCATGCCTCCTACACTTATTTATACTAATTCTACCTTCTAAGGAAACTTCTAGAGGAATATCTTTATAGAAGTGAAAGCTTCTATTAGGTTTCTTACATTGAATTATTCTCATTTATTTATTAGGTCTTATTAACTAATGTCGACCTTTATTACATAGAAAACATATCCTGCTAACTAATGACCCATGGAGAGGGGTTAGGATCGGATCCTATCATCTCACCATTTGGAATAGGGAACCCATCTGAATTCTATCCCGATAGCCATTTCTAGTTAAGGTTTACCAGTGGCGGCTCGATCCACCGATGAAGGTTTCCTAAGCTAAAGTATGAAATGCAACTAATCTAAGATGCATGTGTCTCGATGAAACTAAGGTAACCAGAAAATAAACATAGAACCAACTATGCTCTTGTCAAGGGCTCGAGAAACAGTTCACATAGAGCAAAGACAAAAACATGAATAAACAATTGTAAACACATAATAGTCTAACATTTAAATAATCATTTACGGTTCTATGCCCACGAATTTAGATAAACATTCTCCGAAGAACAGAAATAAGAATGCATCCATCATACACAATATTAGTATACAATATGAAGTACATCCTTACACAACCCTATTACTGAGCAAAAGGCAATGTAATAGTCCATAATACGTCCAACACGAGGATCAAAACTCTTCAGAAAATAGCTTGGCCAAACCGACTTCTCCTCATTAAAAGTTTACGTGCATGAAATCTCCAAGGAGGGATTCTCAATTTTAGTTAACATTGTTTTCCCAAAATAGTTCTGAAAACGTACAATGCTTGAAGATCCAAAAATCCCTTTACTTAGA
Organism: Picea engelmannii; assembly: GCA_009831015.1. Taxonomy (NCBI): domain Eukaryota; kingdom Viridiplantae; phylum Streptophyta; class Pinopsida; order Pinales; family Pinaceae; genus Picea; species Picea engelmannii. Next base: position 577,089 of record ML781731.1, read on the forward strand.
TATACTTCCAGTATTTATTGAAGTTTGACATGACTCTTAGCCTTCCATCTTCCCCTAGAGACCTTTCATTTACCAACATTTGTCCTTATCCTCTTTGTAATGATGAGAGAAAAAATGTAGCACTTACATCTCGAATTTGTCTTTTAGTGTTGATGGGACATCATAGATTTCGGCTATAGTGCTCCTCTACCACCATAATGATTGGCTTGGACATTGGGAGATTTGATCATCACAGGGTTCAAACTCCCTCTTCATTCATTTGATTTTGATTCCCTTTGTTGCTCCTGTTGCTGCGACAATTGTTGTTGTTCTATCGTCCTTGGTTGTAGATCGTATTTCGAGGATATTGAGTATCACCCCCCCTTGGCATTGGTACATGGCACCATTCAACATGCAATAGATGAGTGAATTTAGAGTAACCTCAAAATAAACTATTAAAAACAAGCATTAGAACCCATAGAACTAAAACATTAATTAATTGAAAATTCGTATAATCTTACTTGAATTCGATTCTTGGTTCCTCTGCTCATGATTGATGTGTAGTGTTCCTCGGGGATGTTAACAAGGTGCCAGATCTTAATCCTAAAATATGTAAACAACCATGAAGAATTTATCAAATCACGGAACTAGGAAGTTGTAGAAATAAGAAATAACTTTCCAACAATATAAGGAACATGCAAAATGAGCATCTGAGTCAAAATTTATGGCCAAAATATGAAAGGCGGTTGGGTAGGGTCTTTTCCTTGTTTTAGAGAAGTATGTGGGAACTCGTCCTCTTTATACCGAAGAAGTTCATGGTAACTCCTCCTCTGTGTCCAAATAATTTTTCAACAACTTATGGAGGAGTTCGTGAGAACTCCTCCTCTGTGTTGGGAGAAGTTTCCAACAAATTTCAAAGGAGTTTTCAACAAGTTCTGGAGAAGTTTGTGGGAACTCCTCCTCTATGTCCGCAAAGGTTTTGAACAAAATCCAAAGGATTTTTCAAAAACCTTCGGAGTAGTTCATGGGAACTCCTCCTTTGTGTCTGGAGAAGTTTCCAACAACTTTCGTAGGAGTTTTCAACAAGTTTTGGAGAATTTTGTGGGAACTCCTATGTGTCCGGAGAATTTTTCAACAAGTTTCGAAGGATTTTTCAACAAGTTTCGAAAGAGTTCATGGGAACTCCTCCTCTATCTCCGGAGAAGTTTTCAACAACTTCTAGAGGATTTTTCAACAACTTCCAGATGAGTTCATGGGAACTCCTCCTCTGTGTCTGGAGAACTTTCCAACAACTCTTCCAGTAAAGGAAGACAAATCGAAAAATTTATATGTGTCCCTTTTGCTAGCAAGCAAAAACAAGAGCTTGAGTTCAAAAGTCCATAAATTTATCATACGATATATGATTGAGGTGTTGTTTTTGCAATGTGGAGAGCACAAGGACGGGATTCTAGTGAGAGAACTTTGGAGCACTTGACACTGTTTAGGATCTGGGAGGATCGATTCTTCTATGAGATGCAATTCAGAGCCAGTGTGAGTCTTATATATGCCACAATTATCCCACCTTACGATAAATCACACTTTCATGATCATGGTTAGTCATAAAATCAAGAAAGCGCAAAGCGTGTTTCTAGTATGGTATGTGTAATGAAAATTGTCGGCAACACAAATAGAATTAATTACAACTGCAACATGATGTACATTAAGTGAGGTAGGAAATTAGTCATCAATTATCTAGTCAGGCATGGAATGATTAATCATTGGAAATGATAGGAACCTGACTAATGGGTGCAACGAGAAGGATCTGAGATGGAGGAGAATAGGAGAGGCCTTAAGATGAAGGTGCCTAGATGATAGGGTCGATGTCAAAAAGAGAAAGAATATTATTGTCGATATGTTGAGTGTCAATTAGGGGTTGACAGAAGAGGGAAACTTGTCGGCAATAAGTGTGTCAGAGAGAGAGAGAGAGATGAACCTCATCGATACACTGTGTATCGGAGATAAAGAAAGGAACTTCACCGATATGTGATGTATTGGCGAAGATGAGAGGGAACTCATCACTCCGAGGTTATCGTGTCAATAGGGTTGGGATGAAGTTCACTAGTTGGAGGGATTGTGTATCAAAAATGATCATAGGAACTCCTCCGATGTACTAGAGAGATTGTTATCAACTATGTCGATGCTAAATCATGGCTCACCATTGGTGATGTTTGGAACTCCTCTGTTTGTACTGACAGAGTTCGTGGGAACTCCTCCGTTTGTACCGACAGATTTCGTGGGAACTCCTCTGGTTGTATCAGAGAATATGATGGGAAGTCCTTCGATAAGGAGGTTAGGATGCCGATGAATTTAGGATGAATTCCATCGGTTTTATCGGTGATGATGTTGGGAAATCTTTTGATCACACTGGAGGTGATTTCGTTAAATCGATCAACAATTAGGATTTTGTATCGGATATGTCGAGAGGAAGTTCGTCGGTGTGTATTGGAGACAATTGTGGGAACTCTTCCAATATGCAAAAAAAATCTTGTCATAAATGGATAAGTGTTATGTCAAAAACCAACAAAAATTTCAAGTTAAAACAATCTTGTAAGTGGAGGACTGAAAGGCTTCAATGAAGATCAAGAAGATGAGTTGATTTATTTACAAGTTGAGAGAATATAAGAGGCTTTCCATTAGAAAATTTGAGTGGGATGGGGAGGAGGAATTTATTCTTGTAGAAAAGGGTAAAAGACAAGAGAAGAAATTAGGGAGGTTGTTGTGCAGACACAACAATTGGCAACACACTTGGAAAACACAAAATCTCTGCTAGTCTTCCTTAAGTCATGAACAAAACAATGATAGGGTCATATAATTACTTTAATGATGAGAAATCTCGGAATTGATGTGCAACAGTTACCTGAAATATTCCATTGTGGTGGGTTCATTGGTGATCCTTGCATGTCGACGAGTTGAGCTTGTATGTTGTAAATAGTGGATGAATGATGGTGAAATTTGTTTCCTTAAATTACATCGACGATTCAGGTTGGTATCTTCGTCATGGGGATGATATAGGTTTGGGATATAAAAATATTTTCACTAGGTGCATACATACATATGTGTGTGTGTGTATGTGAATGTGTATGTATATGTGCATATGTATATGTATCTATATGTGTGTGTGTGTGTCACAGGTGTTGCTCCACTTCTTGACAGTGTCCATAGCCTCGATGGAGTAATAACAACATCACATACCTTGCTTTGCTTCTAACGAGCATCCATATCCCTGACATAGATATCTACATGTCCCCTAGTCTAGTCAAGTTTTCTTTCCTGTTCCTTCCTAGTTTATTTAGTTCATTCTTATCATCTAGTGGATGGGGAAAGCGGTGGCCTTTTATCCTGATAGGGGATGACTACTAACTATTGAGTTTTATTTGAATATTTGTTACACCTGGCTAAATAAGGTTATCCCTTTTGATTTTCATACTTTAGACTTTGAAACTTCACCTTTCACGTGAGCAACTACTTAGTGTGTGGATGGTTCCCTCATTACATAGATACGCTCACTAGCCAATATGCAAGAATGAATGTTTATTAACCGCTATGTTAAGTCATGTTTTGACCATTTTCGGAATATTTCAAGATATTTTTGATTCATGTTCAAGCAGAGACCCCTAATTCATCTCATGAGCTAGGAAAGAGATGCAAGTTGATCCGTGTGTGTTTTCAGTGAAAAAGTGTTGCCTGTAAAAGACAAACATAAGTGAGGTATGTATGTCATCAGATATAATTAGGAATTATAAGACAAACATAAATTATAGAATGAATTGTCTCTGGGGACAAGATGATGAGGAAAGACAAATAAGAGATGTATTCAAAATTAGAAGATGAACTCGGACCAAATCCCGCTGCGACTGAAAAATGAAACCTTGGATTAATGATAATCAAATATATGCAGTCAACAAAGAAAGTAAATTGATAAAAATATCATGAATGTAATCATTTCCAATAGCTTTAAAATGTTTATGCATCCCAAACAACAAGAAGTTTGCAGCCTCTTGAAAAGACTAATCCATGTGAAAATTTATACATGTATTGTTTTCATTTAGATGGACTTTGTTGCTAGCGTTGGTTGAGAATTTCATCTCTCATCATGATTTTTTGAAAACAATCAGCTCATCTTTATAGCCTTGTGCTCCATGAAGCAAGGGTTGGAAAGAGCTTCCATTTTTTACTTATCAAATTGCTTTTATCTAGCCATGCGAGATCTTCATTCACTCTCAATCTCTTCTATCTCCAAAATGTATCCTACAGTATAACATGTTCATCTCTTCACTAATTCAAATCAGGCATCTGATACCAACTATGTACATGCACTTACGTAGACAAACCGTTCAGGGTGTGAGATTGACTTCAACTCAATATTTTCATAAATAAAAATGTTTAAGAAGATCATGTGAGGGGGATTGAGAACAAAATCCAAAAATAGGCTTGTGAATAAACTTCCCAGACAACATTTCTTGTGATTGTGTTGAATTTTATGAAGTTATTTGTCTTCTTCAAGCCGTGTCCTTGTCTCAGAGAGAGAAAAAACTTCTACGAGAGGGATCTGCATACAGTTGAAACATGAATAACATTAATGAAACTAGTGTTAAAATAATAGGTGTGCTCATTTCACCATAGACAATATCACTATATTTTCACCCAACCATAGGCACAAAGGCCACTCCCGAGCACCTTAACCTTGATAGACATAATAATTCTGGAAGCAATCACTAGAACCAATAGCCAACCAAGGTAGCGTACCTCTCTCCAAAGCTATCATACCAAGCAAAAACTCCAAAACATAACCAAAGACCAAGCCACCATTGCAGCAGTTGCAACTCTCCACTAGTCATGTGCACCACTAGTCCTTATGTAGTTGTGAGAGTGAGTGAGTAAAAATGAGCTCAAGTTCCCTCTATTTATAGTCCTCCAAGTGACCTAACTAGGCTGACTTCTTCTTCTGGAGGCTAATAATTCAATATAAATTATTTTCTTGAGCTGACTTGTCTTCTAGGGTTATTAACGAAATATTTAGGGTTTCTCTTGCTTCCCGAATTATTCTAGTCTCATCAAAGGTTACATGTAGAGTTTAATACCTCCCATAACTACCGTAACATCAACACTCCCTCCTAGATAGGGAGGTATTACAAACAATTGTCTTAAGCACAAACATACCATTCATCTAGTAGCAACACCAATAGCCACACAAGTTATCTCATGATCACACATCACTATCCAACATTAGTGATAGTCTCCATAGCAATCAAAATGCCATTCAATAGAACACAATTATGTCTATCCATAGTAGTATACAACTGTTATCCAATGGTATACAACCACTCCTAGTAGCACACAACTAATAAACAGTGACATACAATCACTACCAGTGGATCACATCCACCACAGTAGCATACAACCACTGTCCAAAGACATATAGTCTCCACGACAATCATATCATCTGATATCATCCTGCATCAACAATCTCATCAGTTGCATCACCTCTAAGCCATACTAGCATGATGTGAATGCATCATATCTAAGTTGTATTGGCGTGATTCGAAGTATCATCTACATCATCTCTAAGTCGTACTAGCATGAACATAACTATCATGATGCCAATACATCATCTGTAAATTGTATGTCCACCTCTAAGTTGTACTTGCATGATGTAGATCAATGCCTCATTGTGTCACCTCTAAGTTGTATGATCATCTCTAAGCCGTACTAGCATGACATATCTATCATGATGCCAATGCATCATATCTAAGTTGTATGCCACATCTAAGTTGTACTCGCATGATCATATCTAGCATGACACGAGCCCCCTACATCATCTCTAAGTTGTATGGTCATATATAAGCCGTACTAGCATGACATATCTAGCATGATGCTAATACATCATATCTAAGATGTATGTCTATCTAATTCATACTTGCATGGCCATATCTATCATGATGTGGCTCACCAACATCGTCTCTACGTTGTACTAGCATAACTAGCATGATGCAAGCATCATCTCTCAGTTGTATGTCCATCTCTAAGATGTACTAGAATGATGCTCCTTAGGCCATTGTATCAACAACTCCAACCATGTGTATAATATTTGAGTTGTACTAGCATGATTATAACTAGCATGATGCAAGCATCATCTCTAAGTTGTACTAGCATGATACAAATTTGTAGCTCACACAGTCCATGATGCCACATATTAGTGTTCCCTCCTAACCGAGGAAGTTATCTCCTCCCTTTCAACCAAGGGATAAATATCCACGAGCCCCAACTTGTCCCTCAAGTATGAAAATTTTATCTTGCACAAAGGCTTCGTCAAAATATCTTATGTCTGCTCATCAGTGGAGATATACTGGAGAACCACTTATCCCCTCTAGACTTTATCATGGAGAAAATAATACTTGATCTCAATTTTCTTCGACCTGTCATGGAAAAATGGGTTCTCTGAGAGCTTCACACAACTCTGGTTATCACAATATATCACGGTCAAATCCATCACCTGATCAAACAATCCAGAAACCAACTTACGGAGCGACAGTACTTCCGTACAAGCATCACAAGCTGCAATATATTCTTCTTTCGCAGTGTTGAGTGCAACATAATTTTTTTTTTCTGCTAGCCCATGAAATCATAGTAGAACCCAAACTGAAACAGGGTCCATAAGTATTATTTATATCTTCTGCACTCCCTTCCCAATTTGAATCGGTAAATCCATGCAGCTTTACTTCACTGTTTGAGGCATATCTCAAACAATACATTATCGTCCCACGAAGATATCTCAAGATATGCTTTGCATCCACCCGATGCTCTTGTCTAGGTTCCACCTAGAACTGGCTCAACATTTTCATAGAAACGCATATGCCCAACCTAGTATTTACCAAATAAATCAAGGATCCAATCAATGGCTACTACAGGGATGAGTCTATTGGATCAAAATCAGAGTCTCTCAACTTCCTCAAATTTGTTACGATGGGAGTTGCCATGGATTTGCAATCTATCATCCCAAACTTTTGAAGGATATTTACAACATACTTCCCTTGTCCTAGAAAGACTTCACCATGCTTCTGCCACAATTCTAGTCCCAAGTAGTAGTGCATGAGACCAAGATCCTTCATATCAAATTCAGTGGGTATCTTCTTACACTGAATAATGGGAGGCTCTGCACCTGTCAGGAACATGTCATCAACATATAACAGTAGAATAATAGGTGCATTTTTCACAACCTTGTAATAGATATTTGGATCTGCATGACTCTTGGAAAATCCAAGTCTTTTCAAGTAGTTATCAATACATGCATACCAAGCTCTTGGAGCTTGCTTGAATCCATACAAGGCCTTCTTCAATCTGCATACATGGGTTTCTTTTGGGTGTGCCTCAAAACCTTGATTTTTCTCTATATATAATTCTTCATCAATCACTCCATTGAGAAAGGCAACCTTTACATCCATTTGGTATAAACTCCAACCCATTGAAGCTGTTAGAGATATTATGGCTTTGATAGATGTATATCTGGCAAGCAGAGAAAACGTCTCATCATAGTCTTCTCCCTCCCGTTGGGAGAACCCTCTACCCACAAATCTCACCTTGTACTTATCAATACTTCCATCTACAACATGCTTTATCTTATACACCCACTTTGAAGCGACTACAGACTTCTCTTTAGGTCTCGGCACAACTTCCCATACATCATTCTTCATGATGGATTGGTATTCTTCCATCATGGCCTCCTTCCATTGTTTCTTCTTAATTTCTTCCTTAAAGGTGGAAGGTTCTACATTAACCAAACTTGTCATGAGTGTTGCATAACTAGTGAACCTTTTGTGTTTCTTGATTTGTCTGAAAGTACCAGTGGGAAACTTATGCTTTTCTTCTTCCTACAAAGTAGTTTCAAGCCATGTTGGTCTTTTTCTTCTCTTAGGTATAATAGTTGGTTCCATAGATTCATGTGGTGGTTCTTGTTCTTCATTAGATTGTTCTAGAGAACATGTGATTTCTTCTTTGGTATCTTCATGTTCCTCTTCTTTGTTGGATTCTATATGTTCTTCTATAGACTTCTTAAATTCAATCCTTTCATCAAAATTTACGTCTCTACTTATTTCAATCTTTTTTTAACATGGAACATAGATTCTATATTCTTTTGATGATTCACTATAACCAATGAATGTTCCTCTCTTTCATGAGGGTTCCAACTTCTTTCTCTTATCCTCGGGAACATGAATGTATACATGAAATCCAAATATTCTCAAGTCATCAACGCTTGGCTTCTTTCCTGAGAAGGCTTCTTCAAGAGTCATGTTCTTCAATATGTGGACTTCTATTCTGAACATAAACAGTTGTCATAACTGCTTCTCCCCATACGAACATAGATAAGTTTTGATCATTCATCGTAGCCTTGATTGATTCTTCAATGGTTATGTTCTTTCTTTCAGCCACACCATTCTATTGAGGATTGTGAGGGACAATGAGATCCCCCCTAATCCCAACTTCTTTACAAAAGGAAACGAGCTCCTTGGAGGTGTATTCTCCTCCATTATCAGATCTTATTGTCTTGATCTTCTTATCTGTTAGGTTCTCTACTTCACCCTTGAATTCTTGGATTTTTCTAAATACTTCATCCTTAGTCTTTAATAGATACAACCATGTCTTTCTTGAAAATTCATCTATGAACGTTACATAGTAAAGAGATCCTCCTAGTTACTTCACTGACATAGGTCCACATACATTTGAATGTAATAGGTCTAATATCCCTTTGGATCTATTCTCACTGCTTGGTAAAGGATTCTTAATGTTCTTCCCAAGTGCAAATCCTTTGCACACACCTTCATGTACTGACTATAATATTGGTATGCCTACAACCCTTTGTTTTAGGGATGGTAAGGCTTGATAATGAAGGTAAGAATACCTTCTATGTCATAACTCACTAGGGTTTATTTTTTCATGTACTAGGGCTTGAGTATTCTGAACTAGAATTTTATATAAACTTCCTTCATGGGTTCCAATAACTCTAGCCTTTTCTATCTTGGAGTCTTTAGACCATATAAGAAATTTTCCATCCACAAAATCTACTCTATCTCCTTTTTCTTCCAAATAGGAAATAGATACTAAATTCTTTTTCAAACCAGGAACATATAAAACATTACTAAGATGGATAGAGTTACATCATTCCATTTTGATATTAGCTTGTCCAATTCCCTTGACTGCATACAAGTTCTTGTCTCCAAGCTCCATTTTATGAGGTGTCTCATTTTCCTTCATGCTTGAGAAATTCCTATGGTCACCTGTCATATGCCTTGAAGCTCCATTATCGATCAACTACATGTCATCTTCAATGGTTCTGGTAAGGGCTGAGTAATAGAATAAATATGTCTCATCATGCTTTGTCTTCTTTGTGTTGATTATTACAGTTGCATGAGACATCCTCCAGGACACAAACCTGAGAGAGATCCCCTCAGTTGGGTGTGTGGTTCCTATCCGAGACAGAACTGGAAAATTGTGATGGCCTCCTCCTTGCAGAGAGTTGAGATGAAATCCAGATAACTCTCTTATGTAACACAGTGAGAAATAAGATCTGCTAAGTTGGATGTGCCTGTGGCTGAGCACAGGTGAGCGTGTGAAATCCCATGAGCTGGGTACATCGTTCTGAGACAGAAATGAAACGATGTATTATCCCCCTCTGAGAAGAGATTTGAGATGATGAACTCCATATGACTTTCCTGTGTAATGCAGTGAGAAATAAGATCTGTTGAGTTGGACGTGCTTGTGGATGAGCACATGTGAACTTGATCCTAGTGGTTGAGCACTAGTGAGTGTGGTTCTCCTGTGAGACGCAGTGAGATAGAGATATGTACATCCATGTGGCTGAGAACATATGGATGTACCCCTAGTGGATGAGAACCAATGGGTGTATGAGATCCCTTTCTATATTTTTCAAGACTCAGACTTACCTTTAACCCTATTTGTAATGTAAAGGGTATAGGTCAGCCCCACCTGAATATAAAAGATAATTAATGTAAAATATAATTAATATGGTAATTAGTAATTATATTATAAGTTATTGAGGTCGACCATGTTGTTCCAATAGACACTATTATTGACAGGTTTATTCTAATATAAGTAAAGGTAAATTCCCCATTGAGGAATCATAACACAAGTATGAGTCTGGAAATTTCAGCGAACACTTGTTCTTGGGAAAAGTGTGCACCTTTCTTGGGCGCTAGGTTTCTAGGGTTTGTGAGCACCCTATTTTGTGCTAGGTATTTATGGTGGTGGAGGTATTTCTCTTGAAGAATATAGCAAAGGATTGGTTGGGTTTTCTTCCCTTGTTGAGAAGGGTTTCCCATGATACTTCTTGTGTACTTGTGCATGGTGTTTATTCTTGTGATCTTGGTTCCTGCAAAAAATTGTTTATGGTTTAAGTAAGATGCTGAAATGGAATGAACTTCATGCTTAAGCCTAGATTATTGAAAAATGAACATGGAATCAGAGCATAGGTATTGAATAACCCATTGCACAAGCAATTTTCAGCCATCTTCTCTCTCCTGCAAAACCGTACGACCCTCCTAGGGTTTCCAGAAATTTTGTACGACCTACTTTTCTGAGAGGTTTCAGCACTTGGCACTTGGAAGTTGGGGCTAAAAATAGTATAGGAGTGTGTGCCCCCCTTCAACACACCTCCAACAAGCTTCAGATTGCATTTTCGAGCATTTTGACTTGTTTCCCCTAGGGTTTCTAGGGTTTCACTAATTTCTGCAAAAATTTCAGAATTAGGGTTTTTGCAACTCATTGAAGGATCTCTCTAGCTCACCAGTGTTCTCCTATATTTCAAAGGCTTATTTTTGGCAGTCATAAGTCCAACAAAACCTAAAAGTGTTATCCTAGCCTAGCCATTAGGTTTTGTAGCCCAGTTGACAAGGGTTTGTGAAGAATCTAAAATTATGATGAACATAACTATGATGGAAGATAAGCTTGATGAATCAAGCAAATTCAAGTTCCTGGAAGACAAGACATCATAGGAAGAATTATTGTGGGTGATACAAAAATGTGACACTATGACTGCCTTCTTCATGAAGATGTCAAAGGACAGAAATCAGCCAGGTGCCATTGGAGAAATCATATCAACACCCTCAGGTATGCACTTGTATATATATTATTTGTATCATTGTCATGAGGGTAATTGCAGGAGGAAGGAACCTTTTGATGAAGTCATGGATCCAGAGGGATATCGGTGCATTAAGAGGAACAACACACTAGAAGTGAAGACTCTAGGTTTGATTGTTGTAATTGTCATTCCTCTAACCTATATTTTTAAAGTTTTCTACATTACAAGTAGGTGTTGTAGCTGTGACAACAATCCTTAAATTGTTTTGATTCTAGAGATGTACTCATTATTCTCCTTTAGGAGATATTATTGTTTTGGTTCCTCTTGTTTTCTTGTTCTAGATAGGTTAACAACAAAGGAATATGTTTGTCCTTTAGAGGGATTCACTTGACTCAGAGGGAGTCAAAAATATTTGAGAAAGAGGAATAATAGAACCATCATTGAGGCAACCTTTGAAATAATGCATGATCAGAATATTTATATGATTTGATGGGCAGAAGCATGCATGACAAAGTATATGTTCAAAACAAGAGTCTTCACCAGGCTTTGAAAAACATAACTCTCGAAGAAGCCTTCACCAAAGTGAAGCTCGAGATTGAACACTTCAAGATATTCGGGTGCCCAATGCATTTTCATGTACCCAAAGAGAAGAAGTCCAAGATAGAACCTTCAGGGAGAAATGATACATTTATGGGATAAAAGTGAATCTTCGAAGCCATTCCAGATCTACATCCCTAGTCAGAGACAGATTGAGACAAGCAAATATGTTGTCCTTGAAGAAGATATAGCCTTTCAAAGATCCAACGAATCTCAAATGGAGATTGACATTGAGACAATAACTTCTCCCCCTTCAGTAGTTTAGAGGGAGACATACATTATTCCAGTTGATCAAGTTGCTCCATTTGATATGTCCAGATATATTGCAATAGGGCACAAAAGGTCTGCCTAGGCTCACTCTGCAGGAGGCAGAGAAACATACAAGACTCCCAAGGCACATCATGAGAGAACAAAGATATTTTTCAAGCTACTCTTCAGTCATGGGCCACGTCATTGATTCTTATCCTTCTTGTCATAGAGAAGCGACATGTGAACAGGAATGGAAAGATGCCATAACAGAAGAATACCAATATATCTTAAAGAATGATGTATGAGACATTGTTCTGAGACATGTAGGAAAGTCTATGGTGACTTCCAAGTGGATCTATAAAATCAAGCATGCAGCTGATGGAAGTGTCGAGAAATAAAAATTGAGATTTGTGGCCAGAGGATTCCGACAAACAGAGGGAGTTGTCTATGATGAGACACCTGATCTAGAAGCCAATTTGTTGGATACAAGCAATATTTGACTTCTGATTTCAAGATAAAGGATATGGGTATGATGCACAAATTATTGGGACAAGAAGTATGACATAGGACCAATGAGACTTTTCTTGAGTCAAGGAAATTATACAGTGAGGATATTAAAGAAGTTCAGTATGACTAAATTTAAATCCATTCCTACATCGATGATGATGAATTTGAAATGATGATGATTCAGACAAGATTGTTCCATAGCTGATTGGATCACTGATGTATCTGGTTAAACTCATACTCGATATATGCTATGCAAAGAATGTACTTAGCCAATTCATGAGTCAGCCGAGATAGACTCACTGGACAACAACGAAACATGTATTGAGATATCTATGAGGAACAGTTAGATATGTCTCCAGTGTAGACTTGAGTTTGTAGGGATATGCAGAATGGATAGAAAATACAGTGGACCGGAAGAGCACATCCGATTTTTGTTTTACCGTGAAGTTTGCCATGGTTTCCTGGTGTAGCGGGAAACAAAGCTATGTGGCCTTGAGTACCACAGAAGCAGAGTATATAACATTGAGTGTGCAAAGCAGTGTGGCTTCACAAGCTTCTGAAAAATTTACTTGATCATGAGATGGATTCTATGATGATAACCAGAGTTGTGTGTGAAGCTCTTTGAGAACCCGGTGTTTCATGATAGATCGAAACACATTGAGATAAAATATCATTTTTCAGAGACATGATGTAGAGGAAAGCAATACATGTGCAATACCTTCCTACACATGAGCAGATTGAAGACATCTTCACCAAACTGGCTTGGTGAAGAATACCTCTCTAGCTAAGAGGGAGTGTTGATGACTACAACCAAGAAAAAGTTCAAGTACTTCCATGTGAGACTTGGCATGATGGAGAATCCCTCCCTAGATGAGAGGGAGTGTTGATGATTATATTTGTGTGAGACATCCTCCACAACATAGACATGAGAGAGAGCCCCTGAGTTGGGTGTGTGGTTCCTATCTGAGATAGAACTGGAACGTTGTGTTGGCCTCCTCCTTGTAGAGAGTTGATATGAACTCTAGATGATTCTCCTGTGTAATGCAGTGAGAAAGAATATCTACTGAGTTGGATGTGCATGTGGTTGAGCACAGTTGAACGTGTGAAATCCCATGAGATGGATGCATCGTTCTGAGACATAAATGAAATGATTTGTTAGCCTCATCTGAGAAAAGAATTGAGATGATGAACTCCAGATGAATCTCTTGTGTAATGCAGTGAGAAAGAAGATCTGATGAATTGGGTGTGCCTGTGGATGAGCACATGTGAACGTGATCCTAGTGGTTGAGCACTAGTGAGTGTCGTTCTCCTGTGAGACGCATTGAGATATAGATATGTGCATCCCTATGGCTAAGCACATATGGATGTACCTCTAGTGGCTGAGCACTAGTGGGTGTATAATATATCTTGTTATATTGTTCAAGAGTCAGACTTACCTGTAACCCTATTTGTAATGTAAAGGGTACAGGTCGGCCCCACCTGAATATAAAAGATAATTAATATGATAATTATTAATTATATTATAAGTCATTGAGGTTGGCCCTGTTGTGCTAATAGAAATTACTGTTGATAGGTTCAGTCTAATATAAGTAAAGGTAAATTCCCCATTGAGGAATCATAACACAAATATGAGTTTGGAAATTTCAGCAAACACTTGTTCTTGGGAAAAGTGTGCGCCTCTCTTAGGCACTAGGTTTCTAGGGTTTGTGAGCACCCTCTTGTGTGCTAGGTATTTATGGTGGTGGAGGTCTTTCTCTTGAAGAATATAGAAAAGGATTGGTTGGGTTTTCTTCCCTTGTTGATAAGGGTTTCCCGGGATACTTCTTATGTACTTGTGCATGGTGTTTCTTTTTGTGATCTTGGTTGCTGCAACAAATTGTTTATGGTTTAAGTAAGATGCTAAAATGGAATGAACTTCATGCTTAAGCCTAGATTATTGAAAAATCAACACTTTGAAGGTTCTTCATCATTGGCAGTTGATGCGTGATGTCTCTCCTTTCTCTTCCTTGTTAGTTTAGGACAATTCCTTTTGTAGTGGCCATAATCATGGCATTCAAAGCATTGTACCTTTGACATATATCTGTTGAAATTATTTCTTGAATCAGATCTTTTCTTACCTCCATGTCTTTTAAACTTTGTTGTAAAGGCTTGAGCATATTCTTCCTTCTGAGGTTTTCCCTTGGAGTTTAACCTTGTCTCTTCTTGTGCCCAACATATCCAAATTTCTTCTAACGTTGGAAACTCCTTCCTTGTATTCATACTTGTAGCAAATGCATCCCATGATATAGAGATACCATTGAGTGCTATGCTCACAAATTCTTTTTCTGGGATGGCTTATTCAATAGCTTTTAGTTGATCTCTCAACTGGGAAATCCTCACAAATTATGAAGCTATGGTGTCATCCTTTGTCATCTTTGTGTCACGGAGTTCATTCTTCAAACTCATCACTTGTCCAATATTTCTGACTGAGAAAAGGTTTGTTAGGGAATCATACATCTTCTTGGATGAGTCGATGAGAAATGTAGGGTATCAAGTGATCCTTTATAAATTCCATTGTGATGCTCATAGCATTAATTTCATTATCCTTGAATTGCTCCAGTGTTGTAATGTTTTGAGGTTCCTTCTCTTTTCTTGCTTCAAACTGTGGTTCCATGATATCGCCTTTCACGATATCTAGGACTTTATTCTTGGCAAGGATGAAGTCAATCCTTGTCTTCCATGCTGTGAAGTTTAAATCCCCTTCTAAATTGTTTTCTGAATTCATAAAGTCATGATTTCTTTGATTTGGTCAACCATTGATTTTGACCAAAAACTCAAACTTGACACCTTGGATTGCTGAGAGTACCAAGAGGTGCGCTTGGCTAGGGCGCACTAGGCTATCCAGGAATTAGGTCAAGCACTTCACTTAAGGTGCCTCAACAAGAGGGTTAGGGTCTCATTGTTGCAACAAAACTCTGACTGCAACTGCAATTATAACTGAAAAAATCCTCCCAATCTACCTTCCAGTGGTTAGACTGTCCGAAGATAATGTTGCCCCATAACCTATTAAAATAATAGGTTTGTTCATTTCACCATAGAAAATATCATTATATTGTCACCCAACCATAGGCACAAAGGCCACTCCCGAGCACCTTAACCTTGATAGACATAATAATTCTGGAAGAAATCACTAGAACCAATAGCCAACCAAGGTAGTGTACCTCTCTCCAAAGCTAGCATACTAAGCATAAAATCCAAACCATTACAAAATACCAAGTCACCACTATTACAACTGCAACTCTCCACCAGACATGCGCACCACTAGTCCTTATGCAGTTGTGAGAGAGAGTGAGTACAAATGAGCTCAAGTTCCCTCTATTTATAGTCCTCCAAGTGACCTAACTGGGAATACTTCTTTTTCTAGAGGATAATAATTTAATATAAATTATTCTCTTGAGTCGACTTGTCTTCTAGGGTTATTAACCAACTATTTAGGGTTTCTCTTGCTTCTTGGAATATTCTAGTCTTGTCAAAGGTTACATGTATAGGTTAATCCCTCCCGCAACTATCGTAACATCAACAAATAGCGACCACTAATGCATATTGCTTCATTAGCCATTTTCAAACATAAATGTTTAATTGTTAGACAATCTAACCAAAAGCAATGTTGAGTAGGGTAACTCCCTCCCAAAAGAGCATGTTTGCACAGATCTCACAATATAAACCAAAAATAAAGTTTGTATCTGGGTTGGTATGAGACTCTAAATAAAAAAGACAATGCCTTTGGAAACATAGGGAACCATACATGTTTGGATGCATGAAATCAACTCATGAGTCTTACCAGTTCCTACTGCCAAGATCCCAGTAGAGAGGTGGAGTCGAATAAGCTTGAATGTTGTTCTATTGAGTGGAATTTCTCTTTCAGGTAGTAGACGACTATGGTTGTAATGATCATAGGTTCTTCCCCCAAGAAGTGTGTTTGAGATCTGTTTGGTTGATCAGTATCCCTGAGATTAGAGGTCATTGTTCTTGAGTTACAACGTTCTTTTTGGGCAGGTAGATGTGTCACCTACTATATGATTTGTGCTCGTGTGTTTTCTTGAGTTTTGAAAGAGTATTCTTGATTAGACTTCCCAAAAATCATAGGATAGTGTCTCGAATAACTTTGTTGAGAGTTTCATAAGTTGATTGTAATGTACCTGCCATTCAACAGTTGAAAATCCAAAAGAAGCAGAAACATCATGATGTAAAACCTCAACAACATCAAGATGAAGGCAACCAGACCAGTGAAATTCATAAGAAAACCAAAACAAGAACATATCAAGAGAGAACCAATGAAAACCAGTTAGTCAGTCCAAGTCAAGATATTGCATTTGACTATTTGAAGAGTATAGCAATAGAATGGGCAATCAAATCAAGAAGGTTATAAATGAGTCAAAGAGATTCAAAGGAGAGGCCTTCAGACTTCAGTAGGCACCAAAACATTGTATGTCAACATACCCAAGTCATTAAACGAGGCCACTTGATCTGGAAAAAAAAAATACTATACTTCACCCTGATAACAGGAAATGCATGATGATAAAATATGGACTTTGTCAATTCGAGATCACGTGACCAAGAAAAATATGTCTATCATGTCACCGAAGATGATTGGGAAAAGTACTTGACCTAAGAATCATGCTTAGGAGCTTGTGGTGGAGAAATATAACATTGAAATGTTGTGTGTATGTGCTCTTGAAACCTTTATATTTTCGAGATATTTAATAAAGACAAACTAAAACTTGATGCTTTGTTCATCGAGGTATATGCTAGAGATAAAACACACTATTTATTTTCTGAACAAGTGAAAACAAATTTTATGGTTGGGAAAGGGATAAATGTACCAAGATTCTCAAGCACGCCCTATATCATAGAGAAAAAAACACTTCAATGATTCTACTCAATAGACACCATCATGAAAGAATTAAGCTATGGTGATCACAATCTTCTTTGATACTTTGCATTTCTTTCAAATCAATCGATGATCTACCTTTAACATTCTTGAAATCAATGCATCATGAAGGGTCTAAGTCTATAAAAACACATACCTTCTGAGAAGATTTGTAACAGATTTTATCTCACCAATGTTTGTTTCAGGAACCAAGAGAACGAACCCAAGATACCATCACATCAGTCTGTTGGTCCATAAGGCTTTGTGAGAAACATAGCCATCAAAAAATTGGTCAATAGGGTTTGCAAAGAAATTTTGGATCATGAAAAATAGAACCATGGGCAGTTGATATGATTCCTTCAACTTGGTTTCCATTTTCCCCAATCAACTTAGGATAATAGGTTTTTCAACTATCAATCGTTAGAGTGAATTCTAGTGAAGCAAATGAATCTTCCAGTTGAACTTCTCGAATAATTGTGGGCATGGTTTCCTCACGATAACCAAAGTTAAGCCAAGATTTCAGTCAAACAACAAAACGAAATGCACCAAATGACAAGAAGAAAACTTTTATGAAAAATAAATTTAGACTAAATCAAGCCATCATGAGTCATAAACTAAACTAATAAAAACTGGTGGCTTTTATTCAAGAAACCATGACAAGTCAAGGTCTATGTTACACAAGTGAAAGTAAAAGAAAACATATAACTATGCATGCAGAAAGGAAGAAAACAAACTATGCTATTCATATTCCTAATCTACCCTACATTTGATGAAATAAGGCTAAGTGAAAGCATAGTGCCAGTGTAGCCAATCAAGTAACTCCAAACCAACAACCACATGTTCATCAAAAGTCAATTGCAGAGAATGGAGAAGTAAGGGAACAAATATAGGAAGAATTGATTCAAGCAAATATCTATCCAACATGTTATATTTGGCAGCATTATGGTTCATGGGAAATGTAAATTGGTAGGATTCCTCCAAACAAGATTCAATTCCATCATAAAATTTACAATGATTATTGTAGGACTGTTGGAAGGAAATTGTAGGACTGTTGGAAGGAAATTGAAAATGAGTGGCGTACCTAATGAGACCCATAAACCACATTTTACATAACCCACGTGCTGAGAAGAGAAATGATATATGCTTGTTTGAGGGAAACATTGAGTGAACTCCAAGCTTTCTCCTATGACATCAACAAAATCATGTGAGGAGTGTTGGAGAATTGAGATAGCATCCAAGGACGATTGATGCATTTTCCCTTGAGGATTAACATGTAATTCTAGATCATATTGAGATGATGGTAACGTTTCTTGGATTAGCTCGATGTTTCTTGTGTTGTGTATGGTGATGGGATGCTCATTTGCTATGATTTCTTCATGTGGGTCAGAAAACTCATCATGTTATGCATACCTTAAATTTTTTGTTATTAACATTTGTGCATTGAGATCATGAATTTTATATTCCACGGGATCAACGAATGATAGGTTAGTACTCACATTCAATTCTAGAACAGAAAAGTAGTCATCAAAAACAGGGTTATCGAGATCAAATTGTGATTCAACATGTTCCAAAAATGGAAAAGGCCTTCGAACTTCGTGCATCTTGGATGGACTGTCACGAAGAATGATTCTTTGATCAATCAAATCTTGGAAATCTTGTTGTTTTGATTTATCATTCAGTTTTTCATTGTAAGAAAAGTGTATAGACTGCGTTGTATGATAAACGGATGGGTGCTCATGCAAGTGATTATCATCAAACAGATTTGTATAAAGTGAATGAAGATCTTCAGATTTTGAAAATGATAGGATTTTTTCAATGAGGGATTCATCATAGACCAAAGTATATTCATGATTTTATGAGGGGGAGACAATAGATGGTTCACACTCTAGGTTTGAGGAGTTTAAAATTTTTAGTAAAGATTCCCCCATAGTTGTAACAAAGTGTTGTTTGGAGAGCGTGTACCGCCTATCTTTCATGGCCAGATTTGAATATTGTGACTGAGAGTTAATCAAATTGTACTCTTCAGAAATAGAGATGAGATATGTTAACCAATCAAAGATTTATTTGTTTGAGGATTAGTCATTTTCAGGAAATCTACAATAAATCTGCATAACTCTTAGAAAGAAATCATCTACAAATTTGTTTCTGAGCCTACATATTTCAACAAGTTCATCAAAGAGTTCATGATAAACATAATCTACATGAGCAGCAATAAAGACTTCCATGAATTGTTTACAGCTGTGTATATATTTCAATGTCAATGTCTTAAACCAGGGTTTAATTTGCCTTTCAAATGTGAGGATAAACAATCGAAAAATTTCATTGTCCCAAACAACCTTAATATTTTTTCAAGTGATGTTAAACTGATTGAGATGCATGAATGCATAGACATTCCCTTCACCATCAAATTTTGAGTTTGACAAGAGATTAATTGTCTTGACTCAGATGCCCCCGATGGGTCTTGGAAGACTCAAATAGTTATCCATACAGAGATACAAAGAGGAACCATGGGTTGGTTAAAAGTTAATTGAAATGACTCTACATGGGCAAGATTATCATCTTCCCTCCTAGCGCCAATTTTGTTGACAGGAGCAAAATTGTCCTTTGTCAACAGTAGGGGCCAAATGATATTTTCCACTTTATGCTATGATGCAAATGTTTCTTGTGAGGATTCCTATTTTATTTTATATTATAGTCTTGTACAATATTTGTAAATCTTGTATGATATTGTGAATATTCAGTAGAATAGAGCTTGGTCCTTTCTCAAGACTTTCTTTCCTTGTGAGTGTTTACTTAATAAACATGGTCCATGCTCAGGTTTTGTTTTAATTTTGTGTATTATTCATATAGAGGAGTACCGCCTATTTAAAAAAGCAGAAGGATTTATCCTTCTGAGGTTGTTTTCAAGACTTAAATAGTCTTAGATATCAACAATATTGATTGAACATTGTCAAGTAAACTAACACTTCCCTGTGCATTGCCTTGTTTTTCATTCTTCTTTTTTAACAAAGAATTTTTCCTATTAAGTTGCAAGTTTGAGAATTCATGTTCTTTTCGACTGTCTTTCATCTCTTCAATCTTTTGGACTACTTCTTGATAGTTTTTAGCTCTTTGACAAATAACATCAAATGGAGAATCCTCATGAATGTAAGCCTTAAAATTTCTTACCATGTTACAATGCTTCTTAACAAAACCTATTGGATCATGCATCCTGAAAGTTCCATAGGCTAACCAAATATCCCCAAGAATGAAAATTTATCTTAAAGTATAGAAACCTTGTTGAATATTAGTATTCCTTAATAATAATAATAATAATAATTTATTTTTTAGGTCATGGTCAAGGTAGACACCAAATTGGTGTATGAGACCCGTTTGTTTGTGCAACAAGAGACCCCCTCTGCACAGTGATTTGACTACTAAAGTCTACGGAGGTATACATACCCTACCCCCTTTGGATTTGAACATGTGACCTCCAAGGAGGAAAGACGTGCTCTTAACCATTTTATACAATTTACATAAATTTTTAACAATTTTTAAGGTAAAATAATTTTATCCTTTAAGTAAAAATACCATTCATTACATGTGCATTTAGTTATATTAAGTTTCATTATTCATTATATATTTTCAAACTAATTCAGCAGGGACTATGTTTCCATACAATCCTTGTTATCTTAAAATTGATTTCAAAATATAACTTTATCATTGAAACAGAATTTAATTCTAATATATATATATATATTGGTAGATATTTTTTTTTAATAAAAAAATAATATTTTATAATCATGAATTTCAAGAGACAAATAATATGGCGTAGGCTAAAACCCAAACGAAATGCACCTTTGTCGGCCACTCTTTTACATGTACAAATCCCCGTCGATGAACCTCTGGCCAGCTACCCCGTCCCATCTCCTAATGGTCAAGACAGACAACCTCCTAATGGTCAACTTTTCCCGGCGACATCCCAAATTGCGGCCAGCTACCTCTTTTCGACAACCTACATTCAATTCGGGTGACTTATTTCATTGATTTCCTACCAACTAACGACAAAACGAATTCAAATTCGAGTTTCCTCCTGTAAATTCTCGACACCATTCAGTCCGCACTTACAATTTCCAGTTATCTAATTCCACCTTTCAACGGAGCGGAGCAGAGCAGGCATGGTCCTTACCTGGAAACTTGGTTGTGTTCAACCATTTGAACCTCTACCCAAGCGTTGACTGCACATATTGTGAAAAATTTCATTTTATATTTATTTAAAATTTATAAGTTTAAATAAATTAATCAATTCCATTTAGTTAGAATTTAGTTTTTTAATAATAAGTGAATATTCATCCATTTAATCATTCAATTTCCATAACCTTTGTTATGAACAAAATAGGATTGGCAAGCATACAACTCCATATCAACCTTCTTCAATTCTAAGTTTAAAGATATGGATATTATAATTTCAATGAATATCTAAGTTAAGTTACTTGTCAATTCTATTTCTAAGCTTTCTCATAAACTTTTCATTATCCTACTATGTGTCTGAGATCAGCTTAGCAACCAACATATGCCTCTTCAAAGGCCTAAGGTAACAAACAACCACAACACACCTATTTATCACGTTGCCACCATCTCTATGATATTCATATTCCTTGAGTATTGATGCTCTCATTCTCTCATAACTTGGATGCTTTTTATGGCTGCCCAATGCGGAGCCATAGAAATGAACTTATTTATGGAGAGTAGAATGAACATATTCTCAAGTGGATCTGATATCTGAATTTTAGTTGGAAGGATATTCTTTCATAACATAAGTTTGTGTGAAATATAAATTTTATATGCTATCTTTGTCCCAATTCTAATTGGTATGCATAGTTTTTTGTGTGAAATATACAAAAAAAAATGGGGTCTTTATTTGTCAAATTTGTATGTATATTTGCAAGTTTTATTTACTAACTTTGTATGGATACATTTTTGGAGGCAGTATAGCACCAAGAGTATATGGTATTGCAGAGCATGCAAATGTAAGAAACTCGTGAGTCACAACTACTCAAGGTAAGCTCCTCTACATTTTTTTCGTCATTTTTATTTATTGTTTTTTAGGTATGCAATGTGTATGATTGTGGTATACAAATGATTCTTCTACTATTAAGGTAGTTGTAAATTTTTAATAGGCACACAAGTATCACCTTATCCCCATGTCAAAGGGTTCACCTCTTGAAGAAGGCCCTTCTTTCTTTCCTCTCCCCCCCACCCAATCCTGATTGTGAGTTAGAGTAGCTATCTCACTAATGAAAGTTCGATAAGTGAAATCAGTTGGGTCTGGTTACTAAAAGACAGGAAACAAATCAATGCATGGTTGGTCAAAAAGTTTGAAGTCCTTTATAATTATGTTTGATGGGGAGTCACATTGATTGTACAACATCATTAGATGTTTTGCATCAAGTGACTTGTCTTATTATAATTTTGGAACTTAGAGAAGGTGAGACTTGTGCAACTAAAGAAGGATTTGATTGATTATTTTATGATTCCTACTAGAGTTTTATTGTTCAACCATGCATTCCACAGATAAAGGAGAATATGATTGATTATTTTATGATTACTACTGGGATTTTGTTGATCAATTATTCATTCCACCTATCTGATTTCATATGACAAAGATATAAGTTCACAAAAAGAGTTCTCAATTAACTTTTTCTCAATGTTGTTCGATTTGAGGTTCAAATTGGTGTAGGATAAAGGAAAATTATTTTCACCTTTGCCAATAGCCTTTTCCATCAACCTTCCTCCCATCCATTTCCTGTCAGAGCTCTTGGATACCCATTAGATCTTATGGTAACTTTGACCTCAGGAACTATGACCTAAGTAACTTTGATCCAAGGAACTATGACCTGATGAACTATCACCTTAGGAATGAACTTTGACCTCGGGAACTATGACCCGAGGAACTTCAATCTCTAGGAACTTTGACCTCAGGAACTATAACTCGAGTAACTTTGACCTCAGGAACTATGATCTCAAGAACTATGACCTAAGGAACTTTGAGATTAGGAACTATGAGCTCAGGAAGTATGACCTCGGGAACTATGACCTCAGGAACTTTGGCCTCTGGAACTATGGCCTCATGAACTATGACCTTTGGAGCTATGACCTCGGGAACTTTGACTCGAGGAACTTTGACCCGAGGAACTTTGACTCAAGGAAGTATGACCTGAGGAACTAAGACCTCAAGAACTTTGACCTTATGAACTATAACCCGAGTAACTTTGACCTGAGGAACTATGATCTGAGGAACTTTGACCCAAGGAACTCTGACCAGATGAACTTTGACCTTAGGAACTTTGAACTCTGGAATTATGACCTTAGGAACTTTGACCTCAGGAACTATGACCGGAGGAACTTCGACCTCAGGAACTTCGACCTCAGAAACTTTGACTTCAAGAACTATGACTCAAGGAACTTTGACCTCGAGAACTTTGACTTGAGAAACTATGACCTCGGGAACTATGACCTCAGGAACTTTGACCTCGGGAACGATGACCTCAAGAACTATGACCTGAGGAACTTTGACCTTAAGAATTTTGACATCAAGAACTATGACCTAAGGAACTTTGACCTTAGGAACTATGACCTTAGGAACTTTAACCTCAGGAACTATGACCTTAGGAACTATGACCCAGGGAACTTTGACCTCGGGAACTTAGACCTCAAGAACTTTGATCTCAGGAACTATGACTCAAGGAACTTTGACGTCAAGAACTATGGCTTGAAGAACTTTGGTCTCAAGAAATTTGACCTCGGGAAATTTAACCTGAGAAACTTTGACCTGAGGAACTATAACCCAAGGAACTACAAACTCAGGAACTTTGACCTCGGGAATTATGACCTCAGGAACTTTGACCCAAGGAACTATTATCGGGGGAACTTTGACCTCAGGAACTATGACCTCAGGAACTTTGACTTGAGGAACTATGACCTCGGGAACTATGACCTCAGGTAATTTGACCTTAAGAACTATGCTTCAAGAACTATCACCTCAGGAACTATGGTCTGAGGAAATTTTACCTGAGGAACTATGACCTAAGAAACTATGACCTAAGGGAATTTGACCTTAGGAACTATGACCTCCGCAATTTTGACCTGAAGAACTATGACCTTAGGAAATTTGACCTCGAGAACTTTGACCTCGGGAATTTTGGCCTCGGGAACTATGACTCGAGGAACTATGAGCTTAGGAACTTTAGGAACTTTGACCTCGGGAATTATGACCTCAAAAACTATGACCTAAGAAACTTTGACCTGAGGAACTATGACCTCAGGAAGGAATTATGACCTTGGGAACTATGAACTCAAGAGGGAACTATGACCTGAAAAACCTTGACTCGAGGAATTATGACCTGAGAAACTTTGACCCGATGAACTATGACCCAAGGAACTATAACCTCATGAACTATGACCCAAGGAACTATGACCTTGGGAACTATGACCTTGGTACTATGACCTTGAGAACTATGACCTGAGGAACTATGACCTCGAGAACTTTGACCTCGAGAACTATGACCTCAAGAATTATGACCTCATGAACTATGACCTTAGGAATTTTGACCTCAAGAACTATGACCCAAGGAACTTCGACCTCGAGAACTTTGACCTTAGGAAATTTGACCTCAAGAACTATGACTCGAGGAATTTTGACCTCGACAACTATGACCCGAGGAACTATGACCTCAAGAACTATGACTTGAGGAACTATGACCCGAGGAACTATAACCTTGGGAACTATGACTTCGAGAACTATGACCTTAGGAACTTTGACTTCATGAACAATGACCTCAAGAACTATGACCCAAGGAACTATGACCTTAGGAACTTTGACCTCAGGAACCATGATTTAGGTCAACCTTTATAAGGCCCTAATAATCCAGTAATATACTCCACAATTTTTTTATGTTGTAATATTTCAATTGGATTGATCTTGCTCTAGTGAAACCAATGTTTGATTAGATTAATCGAATATTGATCAAATCCATTGTTGATTGAGTTGCAATATCTTACTAACACAACCACATAAAATGTATTTGATTAAGGTCAAATAGTCAATAAGATCCTGATCAACAAAGATTTGGTAGCGTACTACAACAAGTTTTCAAATTCATGGTGACACCATTGCAATACCAGGAGATGAAGTACATACACCGAGCCTTATTATTGAATACACCATTATGTCGAGAACAACATGGAAATATTTAGCTAAACATAATACTTATGACACTCATGCTTCTTGTGATTAATTTTCATGTGCAATAGATGAATAAAGTATGTTGCTTCCAAACTAACAATAATATATCTCCATGCAACATGTGGGAATTCCATGGCAACTACCATCTTGATAATTGACTCTAATTTCTTGTTGTCTCCTCCATGAACCATTTCTCCATGAGTTACACTAGTATAGAAACATAGGGAAGAGAAATTTGCACTCTAAAATAATATGTGGAGTTTGTGTTGAAGATGATAAATTTTGAATCTTGTCTCTAACAATTCAACTACGATCTCATAAAATGAGAAAAAAAAAATCTCATGTGCATATACCTTCCCAAGAGGAGGAATTGGAAGTTGGAAATAAAAATTCTATCATTTGTTAAGGCATGCCTTGATGAATTAAGAAGTTAGAAATAAATCACTACAATCACAAGACAAAACAGATTTAAAATGAAAACCCTTGATGATGCATTCAACAACAAGGTTGTGGTGCACACTGGAGATAACTCGTGAAACATCCCAGAAAGACATAAATCTGCAAAGAGGCAATCCATCTAGACATGGTTAAAAGGTAGACAACTTTGCAAAAAATTAAATTGTCTAGAAACCCGAAAGGAAATGCCAAAATGGAAGCAATGTAGATGTGGCACGTTACATATCCAATGAAGCCCATTATCTTTTAAGATGTTAAGCAAAGATACAAACATTTGATACCAAAACTTTACCACTTTCTAATACTATATAGTATGGCATGTTTGTCACCAATGAATCTTATCCGGATTAACTTTGCCAAAGTGAAATTTCCTAAAAACTATGTTATTGGAAATTTTCTAGCCTATATCTCTTTATCTTTCCCAAAAATTGATTAAATTCTACAAAACTTCACTATAAAAATTTATAGTCTAGGCATGAAATTCATCGAATACTTAGCAAAAGTATCTACATTCTCATATCTTTGACAAAAATTCTAGTTATCCTATAATATTCTCTCAAAACCAAGATTTAGGAAAGCATGACTTGTTGCCAAAATTACATGTATGGGTACATTATATCTATTATCATAGAATCACAATAAAACCCAACTCCATGGATGATATGTTGGTTTGAGGAAATTGACATTTATTAAATCAAACTATAATGCCAAGATTTTGACTTTTTGGAAACCCTCTAATGCAATTCTCCTTTGTGAGAGCTTCCACATTGCATAAAGTTATGCCCATGGGGATGCATCCCTACATCCCCTACATCCTACCACCCAAATATGGGGGGGTGGATCGGGGATGTCCCCTACTGTCCATAGGGAATGATAGGATGTCCATTGACCCCCACAAAGGACATCTACATCCCTTACCAAAAAGGGAAGGGAATAAAAAAGGCCAGTGAAAAAAGTTGTATTTTCTTTTTCTCTTCTTATATGTCACAGCAAGAAATGGGGCATTTTAAATCTTGATAAAGTTAACTTTGTATCTCTAAAAATGTACTCAACAATTTGATCTACCAATTCCTCAAAAAAAGCAAGACTTTGTGCAGCAAGAGGACATTTGAAGGGCATGTAAGATGGTCACACAAGGTTCTTTATAAGACTACGCCAAAGGCTATTTATATAGGAACTTGATTATAAATGTCTCTCGAGAACACATAAAGAGATTAGAGAGATGATATCATATATCTCTACAACCCTTTGGAAAATTGAGCTAAACTAATCTATAATAGGTCTCAAAGACCACGATCGAGTTCATAAAAATTACTTGATATATCAAGCCTTCCAACTTCCACAACCTAATATAAAATACATATTGTGAGTCTTTGAATGAACAAATCTGCAGATCAAGTAAATTCTCCTACACCTCAAGAATCTAATAGGATTCATGAAACATTTCATGTTGGCCAATAGACTTAACATTCACTGGAGGGGATAATTAAGCATAGACTCTGCACTATTGAGATTGGAATTAATATAATCTATGGGAGAGAAGATCTCCAGGGATCCATAGTCAAGTAACTCCTCAATCATTTGTGCAATATCATCATCTATCTCCCATTTCAGAGTATTTTTTCCATGTTGATCATGATCCATCTTCTCATAGTCAATGTAACCCCTAAGCATATTGAAGTTGCTCCCAATTGGGGTCACAATGTAAAATTATAACCTTGGATGAGATGAGGAATTGGCAATATCAATAATTTTAGCTTCCTCTTTAGCAACCACATAAGATCTGTGAGAATCTCTTGGTAAATCCAAGCCAAATTTCTAATCAATAATAAATATATGGCCAAGATTAAAAACATAAATCATGAAGTTCAAAGGTGCTCAAAGATCTTAAAGTTTTGGAATCATCATTGAAATTTTCCCATGTTTGTTATTTGACTACATTTAACAATATTCTAAACATAAAAAAAATTCCAACTGAAAATGAGGATACAGTTTATTTTTTATAAAGTAAACTGCCAAATGGAACATTAAGAATTAAGATTTACAAGGATTTCTAAAGTCAAAATAGAGGCCCTTAGTTTTATTTTGAGCCGGCAAGCTCAGAGCTTATTAGGAACCTACATTCTCACAGTGGCTTGGGAATACATAAACAAGCAAAGTGGGGTGAATATGAGAATTAAATCCACACCCTGCAAACTTTTCCACTAGTCTAGAAGCCGACTCTAAATTATTAGTAGAAATGGTAATTGTTATTCTTAGCACCGATGATGATAAACTAGACTGCGTAATGGCTAGGCCTCAAAGATATAGAGGAATCCAATAGAGGCATCAGGGATCATGGGTCTCTAAAATCTGGCAATGCTTATTGTAAAAACTTTGTTCTCTTTGCATTATGCATTCATAGTGATTGTAAAATCTTGATTCTGTATTTGTTCTAAATTCGTGACTGTAAAATATTGGTTATCTAACCCTTGAGAAAAAAAAAATTAGGTATCCATACAAAATGGGCAGACAAAACAAATAGAAGACCCAAGTCGATGTCCAAGACCCAAAAGACAAGTCAACTTTTTCTACAAAATATTTAACTTGGACTGAAGTATATAGATGAGCCAGTCCTTTATTTGATCGTGTTGCATGAATCCCTTTAGGTAAAGTTCATGATTTTATTAGAGGGGAAGAAAGCAATCTCGATGCTCCTTGTACTTTCTTACTCACATTAAAAAAAAACAGCATAAAGGGATAATGCTCACAAGCAATATGAGTTGTAAGTATTTCACAGTCACATGGCTCTTGCATTTCTAAATGAGTTTTTTTAGTTGGTGCTTGCATCTTATGACGTTGCATATATATGATCAAAAATGGTTATTCATGAGTAGATATATATGATTTTGTGCTAAGGTGTTGTAATTTGTAGTGCAATTACTCATTCATATGGCCCGGAAGACAAAACAAGAAAGTGTTCATATACATGCAAGTGGTCATTTGTGAAGAAGAGATGATGCCAATGCAACTTTATAGTGAATGTAAAGAATAAGGACCATGAAATAGAAATACTTACATACAACACATATAAGCACAAAGATGAGGAAGGATGGGCTTGTCATGGAAAACATGACACGTCTTGGGAGGTTAGGTCCTTGCGTGAACCTAGGATTTTGAGAGAAATTGTCTCTTTTGTAGAAAATTGCTTCTTTATGGAAGTGTCAATTGACGCTATATATAAAAAGCACATTGAAAGACATCTTGACATGGATGTGGAAGATCGTGGTAGAGATTTTTTATTGACTAGAAAAGGTGTTGCAAATATTTATAACTACTTGATGAAGGGAAAATATCAACTTGACAAGAAATTTGAAATGAGTGTTAACCTCTGGTATCAGAAACAACCAGATGATTTTTTTCTATTTTTAGAAGCCTAATGGTCCAAATGTTCCTTTTACAATTGGCATTCAAACTAAATGGATGTTGGAAAGAATGGTCAAATTATTTCATGATAGTTTTATAGGAATGGATTCAACTTTCAGTACCAATAAATATGGGGTAAGGTGAATTTGAATGATCCATTAAAAAATGATTGTTTGGGTTATTATTCATTATGACTGATATCTTAAACTTTGACTTTGAGTTTTATTGAATATCGCAGTATAAATTGTACACACTTGTGGCCTTTGACGACCAACAAAGCAGGGTACCAGTTGCATGGGTCGTGACATCCCAAAATACATCATTTGATATTGTGACATGGTTGAAGCCGCTAATGGATAGGTGTTATCAAATCTGACCTGGTCGAAAAGTCAATGCATTCATGGTCGATGATGCATTGGAATAAATCGATGCTTTGAGTAACTTTCATTTGATTTTTTTGTGGCTTGTATTTATTTTGTAAGATTATCTCACGTAAATGCATTGAATCCTACAGGAGGGCTACACAGCATCGAGTGATATTATGTATTTGACACATATGGAGGGCATGGAAAAAAAATATTTATAGGTTGCCCTCTACTTCAAAGCAAGAAAATTATATGCTCGACAGGTTAAGTTATATTATGATCTCTTGCCCCAATGCTGAATAAATGGTTGAGCATGTGGACAATGTTTTCACTGATTTTTCAAATGAGAAAAAGTTCTTGGATTATTTTCATAGCACTTGGGTTGCAGGTAATAAGCTTTTTAAGTTCACATACTCTACTTTCTTGTTTTTGTTTTTTATCTTCCATTAATATTCTCTTTGCGCTAACTTAGTTCTTTCAATTAGGGATGTGGGTTAAAGGTTGTCGTGATTTCCATCATGCAAACAAAGAGATGAATAATTATTTGGAAGCATACCATAGCTTATTGAAGTCCAAATTTCTATCTAATTGAAGAAATAAATGTGCCAATAGAATGGATTGGTTGATATATATTTTGTTGATACATGTAGATTCCTATTATAGATTCAAAGAAATTTTGAAAGAAGAAGGATATTTGAATAACCACAAGAATGAGAAGTTGTTTGAATCCTCAATGGAGAAAGCTAAAAGAATGCCAGATGATGATTGTTTGCCCCAAGAAAGCATATCCCGTGCATATTAGGTGAGGAGTCAAACCGATCATGAAAAAAAATACCTTCTAGCTTGGTTACATCGCAAGAATTTTATGGTGTGTGAATGTCCATGGTATATTCATGTCAACACCTACAAACATACCATAAAGGTGGAGTGGTTGTACTTCCCGTCAAAGGGTTCAGAGCCATCATTGGATCATAATGTAGAGCCTAATATTTTTTATGAAGCAACACCTAATGCATTCAATGGTCCTCCCGGGATAATTATGGAGACATCAATGATTGATGCAAATGTTGACTTGACTCATGTGGCCATTGGAAGTGTTGATCAAAATGATGAGGCACTTCGATTGACTAGGGGGGGATTGTTGGGATACCTAGATGCATTTTGAAATAGTCCTCCCGCTACTTTAACCAACACCCAAAAGATGGTGGACCTAATTAAAAGGATGTTGGATGAGGCCAATAATCGACATATATTGGATTTTAATTTCACATTTGGGTTGAGTGCTTTTGAGTCATCTCTCAAGTGAAATAAGAGTTTCCTCGGCCCTACAAATAAAAGGAAAAGAAGAAAAAGAAATGGATTTTTATAAAATGATTTAAATTCCCATCCCTATGAATATGGACCATTCCAGTTTGAATCTGTCCACAGATGGGGATGACCTCGCTCAAATAATGCATCTCCTAATGTCCTTGGTAAGTTAGTTTGAGTGAGAAGATTTATTATTTTAGGAATTTTTGTGTACCCATCCTCATTTTTTACTTGTAGTGTTATGATGTTTATAGATGTGAAACATTCCGTAGTTGTGGATTCAACCTGAGAACGTAGACAGATGCAATGACATTCTAGTGCTCCTACTATGCCAAGTGTATTTGATGTAACCAATGTTTGGATACGTGTAATGTAATTTATTTTGATGCTATGATGGAATCTGACCAAAATTGCATCATTATATGACAAATACACAAGATTATCTCATTGATCTTCCTCCTCTGGAACATGTTGGGCCAATTGGAAACTTTGTAGTTGTTAATGTGAAAGGTTTGATAGATAGGATGTGTCCATATCTTTGTAATATTGGTTTTCATAGATTTTCTCTAAATTTTATTTTTATTACTATATTGGATGTTGTTAACCCAATGTAATGATGTTGACTTATATATTCTAGGTAATTGTAGAAGGCATATACTTTTTGGCCTTGAATTTTGAAGAAAAGGCTTTGCAATTATTCTATTTTGAGGCAAGGTTGCATGGTTTGAAGAAACCTATTCCCTTACTATTTCTTCCTTCTAGCAAATTGTATAAAGCCCATTGGTTAGCCTGAACTTAGCAAGTCTAGACTTTGAAATTGTTATCATTGTTGGTAGGGCTTAGTAAATAATTATTGAGATAACTTGTGAGAAAGTGAATTTTTAATTGTGATCGCATATGTTAAGAGATTTTCAATGAAAAACATCAAAAACTATTTTTTGGTATAATATTATTTTATCTTTTTTCTTGTTAATTAGTCAGTATATTGTGCTTTAGCTAATTAACTTGTTATGTTGTTTGAATATTGTATGTAGAGCACATTTTTTCTAACCCTATTTAGTGTTTTTTATTATATTTGCAGGTCTGCATCTTTGCATAGGGAGAGAAGATATGTATTCCCTCTAATTATAAGTTTATGTTTTCCAACATTTCAAGTACAAATGGAAGCATATTCATGCTCCTGTTTTTGTTGCATTTGCATAGGAAGGCACATTATCATTCATTAAGGAATTATCACAAGAATATGGTGAATAACTTCATGGAAATGCATAATATCTGGAAAATTTGTCCTCCAAGGGAAAGTGTGGAAGAAAGGCTTAGAGTTTGGTACTTTTGTGAAAATCAGAAGAATATTTTAGAAGGTGAACCTCATGATGTCCTTCCATATTCAAAACACGGATTAAAATTCTTAAGAAAGGGTAAGGGTTGGATACCACCATCATATATAAGAAAAATGGCTACATCTTTTAAATATCAAGGTGTCACTAATATTGTCTACCTTCCTTATTAGAAAAAGAATCTAACTACTGCAAAAGTTGATAGCGAAGGTGTTCTGAAATTAAAGGTACCCACTAATGTTTGCATATTATTGGTTGTAGCATGAAAATGTACATTTTTTTTACTTTAAAATAATGAGATAAAGGTTTCTTCAAACAGTCATGTAATCAATTATAGATGATATAATATTTGTAAAACCAACATGTTATGGTTTTTGTTTTGTTGAATTGTTTCTTCTTTTAATCATTAGGTGGAGAAAGCTATAAAACTTGCATGGATCCTTGGAATTGATACCATACACTTTTTTCATGGAGAGTCCCACAGGATGTAAATATGGGAGTCCCACGGGTCATAAATCACACAGGGAAAGAAATAAGTTTAATTTCATATGTATATGTTGTTGTTATTTCCATATGCATATGGATTTGAAGATTTTATCTTTTAATTGTTGATGAGAATTGGGTTTAAATTACATCGAGCACCATAGAGTTTTAATCTTACACCTCTATTCTTTGTCAACCTTTATGATATTATGATTGGCTTCACGCAAAACTTAACCCACACAAATTGATGATATCTATCCACCCACCCTCAAAATTAACAATGCATTTTCCTAACCCCATACTCATATTAGCAATTGCATAATATCAACAAATTTGATAGTTTGTTAACCCTACTACATGACCCATAATTTTTTTGTATATGCATATAATGTTGAACTCAACATGCAAGAACCTTATATTGATGCCTTGAAAACATGCTTGCAAAGGTCAGAGCATTGTAACTTAAACATTAGAATATCAATTTCATTTCTTATCCTATGCTCAGGTGAATTCCATTGCTAGTAGACTTCTATGCTATTGATCGTGTATTTATTATTACCTGGCATATGTCAAGAAGTAGAGAAATATGATCCATATTAGCAATTGCAGAATATCAACAAGTTTGATAGATTGTTAACACTACTACATGACCCATCATTGTTTTTCATATGCATATACTATTGAACTCAACATGCAAGAACCTTATATGCAAACTCCACTTACCCCTACATCAATTTTGTGAGAAAGCACCAAAACTTCAATAAAGCCTAGGATTGTTATGGATGCTTTTGCTCCACCTTTACTTTGGCTTCCAATAAATATGGTTACCGGTAGCTCATACCCAATTTGTTTGAAGAACCTTTCTACCAATATTGGCACCCAATGTCTTGACCCTAAATATCCTTTGACAACTAATCTGGACAAGATGCAGAGAGAACAACCCAACAATTCTGAAAAGAGCACCCAAGGTCCCGCCTTTAAACATTCTTTGACAACTCATTTAGAAAATACATAGAGAGCCAAACCCAACAATTATGGTAAGAGGATTAATGTTGTTCATGTGCCTACCTATGAGAATCTTGACTCAAAGTGTGGAGTCCAAATTTCCAAGTATAACAAGCTAGTTGGTGAGGGTAACCAACCATTAAAAACAATTACAAACACAATTCAAGGAAGTGACAATTCCAATAATAATACTTCTATAAAAGTAGTCTTTTTGCCTCGATCTGCGATGTCCACTCCACCTCTACCTCCACCCATGGTACCATCTAAATGTCTTCCTAAACATTCTTTGACAACTAAGTTGGACAAGATGTAGAGAGAACAACCCAACAATCCTGGAAATAACACCCAAAGTCTTGTGGTTAAACATTCATTGACAACTCATATAGACAAGATGCAACTAAAACAACCAAGCAATTCTAGAAAGAATATTAATGGTGTTAACTTGTCTGCCTATAGAATTTTGATATCAAATGTGGATTTCAAATTTCCAAGCATAACAAGTTTGTTGACCATTATATCTATGTTCTAAATTTTGACCATTATATCATATCAATCACACTTTCATGGCATAATGACATGGAAAAGAAAATGGAGGAATGATAAATATTTTCAAGTGTTTGGCATAAGATGAAACCTCCATTATAAGAAAACAAACGTTATAAGTCCTCATAGTCAAAACCTAGCATATTTAACCTTTGAAATTAACATTGAGATCCATAGTGCCACAACTCAGATCAAAATCCTTTGACCTAATCAACATGGCTTTGTTGGTCAAGATCTGATAGTGTGACAATTTTAGAGTTGAAGGCATTAATCTAATCATCAAAATCCTCAGATTAAGATTCCAATATGTTGCAACCCAAGTCATGGCATAGATTGTCTGAAGTTTTCTCCAAAACTCATGTATTATCAATGTAGAAAGGAAACCGTTGCAAACTAAGCTCCTTTGTTGATTGAGGTCACCATTCCTAATTCATTTTCCCTTACAGTCACTAAACCAGATCCTTAAACCTAACCTACTTATAGTACTATAAGCATACATATTTTACCCTTGAAATTGGGTGATATGACATGGGTGCATCTTATGACTCTCTTCATGAGAATCAGTTGAGGAGTACTACCAGTTAACTGCTATATTAAATGAACTGACTTTAATATTTTTAGTTGAATGCTAACTGACACCAAACATGGTACGAATTTATACAAATCACTATTTTTTTCTCTCACACTTGCAATATATATAAAGAGAGACCAACTAAACTTACTTTTGTACTTCTACTCTAAACAACAATTTTATACAAATCACCAGTCCACATTTATTAGATATGTTATGTATTTCTTTGTAAATGGATTCTCTACAGTGATGTACATATTAAAAATTCCTTATTGACAGGTTTACTAAATGAATCAACTCTCAATAAAGGTGATACATCATTGTTAAGTAATAATCCTATGTTCCAACACATAAATGGAACATAGACAGTCGACTAAGTATAAACAAAGTTCAATCACCAACAGTTCATTGCTTTACATAGTATATATGACAGCAAATATGTGATTGCATCCTTCCTTTGACAACTAAGGAGTGAGCAATTGAATTAGCAGTGCAATCCTTTACCTATATAAGTTTAACTATAAAAAGGATAAAACAAAATTGAATTTGAAATTGAATTTTTTATAATATTGGGACAATATTCCTTGAGGGATTGTAGTTCTCTAGGACTCAAGTACCCAAGAAATAAATATCAATGAAAATTTACAAGATCAAATTCAGAGGCATGAGCTAAACATTTTGTTGAACTTAGGATTACTACACTACCCTAAACTGATGATCAAAGTTGCTAGAAAGATTCATTGTGGAAGTAATAAGTTGCAGGAGTGGGTAAGTCATATTTTGAGACTTGGGTTTCCCTTCAATGTTGTCTTTCATATCATGATGTCACAACCAAGAATATTGAATCAAAGTGAAAACTTGATACCAAAAAAAATGATTTTTTTAGTAGTACTACATTTAACCCACAACGGGTTCTTACATGGATTTCACAGCTCTCGTACCTAAGAAACTTTGCACATATATTACATCATAAAATGTGTTCTTTGGAAGCAATAAAGAATCCAAAATTCATGGAGATAGGATATTTCTAATATTTGTGTTACAAATTATTTATCATTTACATGGATTTCATAGTTCTAGTACCTAAGAAAGTTTTTGATGCAGACCCCCCTTTTCTCATAAGGGTTGTGCGACCTCCCGGTCTAGGATCGATCAAGAAACTAATTTGGATCGACTCTTTGGCCCCTCAAGAACCTCAAATCCACTTAACAAGCCCTCTTTCCCTTAAATCGCAGGTGATATGGAACCCACGTCTTTCTCCTTAACGCCTTTTAAAACCTTCGTGTAAATAGGCACTAGCTCTCCTGGTTAAGCCCCTCTCTTTACGTGACCAAGTTTGTGACCATTCGCCTAATCGAAAGGTGCGTCGCAACTTCGTGTATCGGGTCTTTGCATGTGAGTCACCCCGACTCTCCTGACCTCTGAAATCCCGACAAGAGCCTAGCCCGTGCTAGCCCCTCTATTCTCCTTCACCGATGTGACCCTTCTCTATGACCACTCACCTAACTCAAAAGGTGTTTCACAATTTCGCGTATCAGGTCTTTGCGTGTGAGTCACCCTGATTCTCCCGACCTCCAAAATCCCGACAGGGGCCTAGCGTGTGCTAGCTCCTCCATTATCCTCCATCCATATGACCCCTCACTATCACCTGGGGCCAAACCTTCTGAGAGCTTCGCGATTTTGCATTTCACGAAGTCCGCTTGCTCGTCCCTCTGAAACCCGAACTTGCGAGTTTTTCTCGCCAGATCAACGGTCCACAATCCCTGTGATCCAACGGTCCTGATCTCCTTTTCGCGTATCGAGACTTCACGTTTCGCGAAGTTGGAGGACCGCTCACCTCCCTTCTCCCGATATCCGAACTCCCGATATCTCCCTGGACAATCAATGGTCCATGCTCTCTCTTCGATCAACAGTTGTGATCCTTTCGTGAGTTCGCACTTCGCGAATCCTCACGACTCTTCCCTTTGACCTATCCACTTTGTGAGTCAGCGAAATGTTGATCTCTCGCCATGTGTCCTGTCTCGATGGATGGTTCCGATGATTTTGGAATTTCGTAACTCCGCTCCTCCTGTGTACTTTCAAAGCTTATCATTAGTGCACTTTACCTTGATCGGGCGGCTATGATTATTTTGCGCTCAGATCGAATGGCTGATATATTTCCTCCTTTACGCTTTCTCCTCGTTGTCTGGACGTTGATCGGATGGTCCAGATCTCTCCCCATGATCTTAAGATTTCTTCAGACTTAGAAGATTTTATAAAGATTCAAAGGTTTCGACCTTTGTCCTTCCTGCGAGTCCATTTCTTGGATCTCGTTCGCACTTCTTAGAAAGTGTTATCCCTCCTATGCTTGGCCTTCATGAAGGTTTCGACTTCCCTCGCACTCCTTTCATTTAAGGGATTCTCGATAACTCAGATCTGAAGGATTTCTTGAAAATAAATTCTTCTCACCCCCCCTGGTGTTCTCCTTTTGCTCAATGCACACCTTGCAACTGATTCTTACGCAAGATTTGAGTTCATGCGGATGACTGTGCACTCCTTGCAATAGTCACTTTGCACTCCTTGCAAAGGGAAAGTTCCATGCTATCTCTTCTGAGCTTCGAAACCGAAACAGATCTCGTCAACGCACTCCTTGCATTCTGTGTGCACACCTTGCACCGATTCAACATAAGAGAAACACTTGAAACTTATACTAACATTCACAGTTCCATCTACTCACAACGAAATTCATTCATTCATGAAACACAATAACAGAGAATTGCAAACAATGTCAACACCATGCATTGGGTCAATTTTCCTCTGTTATCTTCATTCAAAAGTAAAATGGTTACAACTGTAATCAAAACAACAACTAAAATTCAGAAATATACTACTAACTTGCAACACCTAATTTGGGCATACCAAAACTCTATTTATCTCCAGAGGGTTCTTAGGGTTCCCCCCGACTACTTGTCTACTCCAAAACCTAACCTAACGGCTATCTTAGTCCAGTTGCATTCCAGAGCAGGAGTGGAAACTCCCACTTCGCTTGGGATTGTTCAAGTGTGCTTCAGAATATTTTTCGGCGTTGAGTTCAAGCATGCTTCAAAATATCTCCCGACGATGAGTTCGGGCGTGCTTCAAAATATCTCCCGTAACTACCAGCATTGAGATTCTGAAAAGATTCCCAGGCGTTGAGTGGTCCTGCTCCACGTGTTCGCTAATGATGCTCCTGCATCATACTCCCCTTGACAAAAATTCATGGACTCATGTCCATGAGCTCCTGCACCAAATTTCCATGCTTCTGGATATCAGCTTCATTTTCCCAACTGGCATCTTCTATTGGGTGTCCCTTCCACTTGACAAGATATTCAAAATAGGTCTTCCTCCTGGTCTTTTTGCCAATCCTCTAATCAACGATCTTCTCCATCTGTGATTTTTCTTCTATAGGCATTTGTTTCTCCCACTGAATCTTTTCTTGATCTTTTAATCCCTTTGTGTCATATTTCCTGTAAGGATATAGGTCTGAAAC
The DNA here is from genome assembly GCA_009831015.1 of Picea engelmannii. NCBI lineage: Eukaryota > Viridiplantae > Streptophyta > Pinopsida > Pinales > Pinaceae > Picea > Picea engelmannii. The sequence continues at coordinate 615,666 of ML781731.1, forward strand.
GTTGAATATGGGTGATATGCCCACATCATATGGCAGCTCAATCTCATAAGCGTTTGTATCAAACTTCCTCAATATCTTACATGGTCCTATCTTCTTCATTTTTAACTTGTTATATGTTCCCCTAGGGAACCTTTCTTTCCTGAGATGTGCTAGAACTTGATCTCCTACTTCAAATTGAGGTTCCCTGTGATGTTGATCAGCTCTACGCTTGTACTCTTGGTTAGAACTCTGCAATTGTCCTCTGATCTGGCTATGGAGCTTCTTCATTTCTGCAACAAAATCCTCTGTTCCAGCACTCCTGATCTCACTCTATTCCAAGTCTCTCAACTCAGATACTCCCCTGGATTGCATTCCATACAATATTTGGAATGGGATCTTTCCAGTGCTTCTGTTTGGTGAGTCATTGTATGCAAATTCTTCTTGTGGCAGAATCCAATCCCACTAATTATGGTTCTCGGTGACCAGACTCTTCAATAAGTTTCCCAAACTTATGTTTACCACCTCAGTCTGCCCATTTTTCTGAGGGTGATAAGTTGAGTTGAAGGACAAATTTGTCCCCAACTTCTTCCACAGTGTTCTCCAAAAATGACCAACAAATTTTGTCTATGTCTGTGACAATGCTTCTGGGTAGGCCATGAAGTCTCACAACGTCCTTAAAGAACATATTTGCAACATGTGTTACATAACTGGTCTTCTGGCATGGGATAAAGTGTGCCATCTTTGAAAATATATCCACCACCACAAATATGGAATCACATCCTCTTTGCATTCTTGGCAGTCCCAACACAAAATCCATGCTTATTGCATCCCAAGGCCTCTCTGGTATTGGCAATGGTTGATACAATCCATTTTTCTGTCTTTTTCCTTTGGCATGTTGGCAGATTCTATATTTGTTCACAAACTTTATCACTTATGTTCTCATACCTGGCCAATAGTATGAACTGCTCAACTGTGCAAATGTTTTATCATGGCTGAAATGTCCAACCAATCCTCCACTATGTTTTTCCTTCAAAAGGTTATCCCTAATTGAGAATTTTGGTATGCACAACTAATTTCCCTTGAATAACAATCCCTCTTTAATCATGTACTTTGTCCACTGGATTTTGTCTCTTAGCACAAGATTTGCACATGCTTCATATGCTTCCTTGAAATCTGCATCATCACAATACATATCCTTAAGGTGTTCAAACCCCAAGGTCTTCACCTGAAATTCATGTAGAATCAAACATCTCCTGCTTAATGCATCAGAAACTTTGTTAGCATTCCCAGCAATATGTTTTATGACAAAAGTAAAATTATGCATAAACTCAACCCATTTTGCATGCCTCTGATTCAATTTTTCCTGTCTGGTTATGAATTGTAAAGCATGGTTATCGTTATACAAGACAATTTTTTGTGGGACAAGGTAGTGTCTCCATTTCTTCAGGTCTTGAATTATGGCATAAATCTCCTTATCATATGTGGAGTATTTTCTCTTGGTCTCATTCAGCTTCTCACTGAAATAGGCAACAGGTCTATTATCCTAGCTCAAAACTGCTCCGATTGCAACTCCACTTACATCACATCTCACCTGAAATGTCTTTTCAAAATTTAGCAAGACCAGAATTGGTCATTCTGTTATTTTCTCCTTCAGTATATTGAAGCTCCTCTTGGCCTCCTCCATCCATTTAAAATATTTGTGCTTCTTCTTCATGGTATCCATCATTGGTGCACAAATTCCACTGAAGTCTCTGATGAACTTCCTATAGAAACTTGTTAATCCATGGAAGCTCCTTACCTCAAACATACTCCTTGGTGATGGCCATTCTTTGATTGCTTTCACCTTATCTGGATCCATCTTCAATTCATTTGAAGAGATCACAAAACCCAAGTAAATGAGTTATGTCTTCATAAAAGAGGACTTCTTCAAATTTATCAACAACTTTTCATGTTGTAGTCTCCTCATAACTTGTGTCAGATGTCTCAAATGCTCCTCTTTCGTCCTGCTAAAGATTAGTATATCATCCAGATATACAACCACAAACTTGCCAATGAAATCTTTCAGTTTTCATTCATCAACCTCATAAAAGTACTTGGGGCATTTGTTAAGCCAAATGGCATAACAATCCACTCATACAAACCTTCATTTGTCTTAAATACTGTCTTCCACTCATCACCTTCTCTCATTCTAATCTGGTGATATCCACTTTTCAAATCTATTTTAGAAAATAAATTTTCTCCACTTAAACGGTCCATTAAATCATCCATTCTTGGTAAAGTAAATCTATACCTGATGGTGATCTTGTCAATGACTCTTGAATCTGTACACATTCTCCATCCTCCATCTTTCTTTGGACTCAACACAGTTGGTACTGCGCATGGACTCAAGCTCTCTCTGACCAAACCCTTGTCTAAAAATTCATGGACCTGGTTCTTTACCTCCTCATTCTCTCGAGGTGTCAGTCTATATGCTTCTTTGTTTGGTAGACTTGCTCCTGGTATCAAATCAATATGATGGTTGATACTTCTGATGGGTGGCAATGAGTTAGGAAACTCATCCACCACTATGTTAGCAAAATTATCCAACAATTCATGAACTTCTTCAGGTAAATCATCCATCGAAGTACTAGCAAGGATAACTTTGGGTTTCCTCACCACAACAAACTGCATATCTTGTTCTTTCTTGACTTCTTTCAGGAATTCCTTCCCACTCATGAGAAGTATGCTTGTGTTGGCTTCCCCTTTCACTTTCTTCTCCTCTATTGGCAACAACATGTGTGTTCTACCATTTTTCTCTAAGGTGTATGTATTCTTCCTCCCATCGTGAATGACATTCCTGTCAAATTTCCATGGTCTTCCCAACAAAATATGGCATACATCCATGGGAATTACATCACATAGAATTTCATCTCTATATCCTCCTATATTAAATTCAACCAAGCATTGTTTAGTAACCATTACCTGGTATCCTTTCTGCAACCATGAGACTTTGTATGGCTTCGGATGTGCAGTTGTCTCCAGCTCCAATTTCTCCACCCTCTTTGTGGATACTAAGTTATCAGTTCTCCCACTGTCGATTATTGCCTTGCATACTCTATCTTTAGTCTTGCAAGTTGTCCTGAAGAGACTGTTCCTTTGCACTGGATTTTCAACTTCTGCCTCTGGTTTCAAGAGAACCTTTCTCAACATCATGGATCTTCAATTTTCTACTCCTTCTGCTTCAACATCTCTTCTCTGTGCTTCTGAAATGTGAGCTTCACCTCCTCCTTATTTCTTTTTCTAGGGACAATCCCAATACATGTGCCTTGTCTTTCCACAGGCATAGCACCTTAATTCTCCTCTTATGCTTCTTCCTCTTCATCTAGAAGAACTTCTTCCACCACCCTGTATTCCTCTAGAACTTCCTCCTCTTTCCAAGTGACTATGTGGTTTTTTAGTCTCATCATTAGACTTATGTTCCTTGTCATGGGTAACTCCCTAGCCTTTGTTTGGGGCTGGGATTTTACCTCTTCCTCTTTGGCTTTGTTTCCTGGCCAACTTCTCCTTTGATTTCAGTGCAAATTGATAAGCATCCTCCATTGTCCTTACCGACATCATGCTGAGCTCATCCTGGATTTCATATCTCAGGCCATTTACATATCTGGAAACCTTTTCTTCATATTTCTCCCTTTGTCCAGTTATGATGTTCATCCTATAGAACTCCTCTATGTACTCCTTAACTGTCATACCCTTTTGCCTCAGGTTCTGCAATTTCCTGAACAGATTGATCTGATAATCTTTGGGCATGAATTTAGCCTTCAAGTTGGCTACCATTTTGTCCTAGTTCTTTATCCTTTGTTTTCCTTTGCTTCTCCTTTCAGCCTGCAGTTCATCCCACCACAGTGTTGTATGTCCTTTTAGCATGGTGACAGCTTGTTTCACCCTTTTCTCTTCATCGACATCTTCATAGTCGAAATTCTTGTCCATGGATCTTATCCAATCCAGCAGCTCTTCAACATCTAAATTTCCTTCATACATTGGGACCTCTATCTTGGCTCTGCCTCCCAATCTAAAAACTGCTTTCAACAAGCGTTCTTTGGCAACATTCTCTCCTGCAGCTTCTTCGACTTCTACTTCTTCCCTCTCTGCATCGCTGATGTCTCCAGCATCAGGTGCTCATCTCTGCACTACCTCCATCGCCTCTAATATTGCATGAAGTTCTCGCATCTCCCTTTCTACAGCCAATTGGCCAAAGGTGGTTCCACTCATCTCCTCGGTTGCATTGTGTTGACTGTCTCTCACACATAGAGTACAACTTCAAGTTCTTTTGTCTCCTTTATCTCCTTTGCCTATTTTCTGCAAGCAAAATTTCCGCCCTGATACCACTTGATGCAGACCCCCCTTCTCTCCTAAGGGCTGCACAACCTCCTGGTCTAGGATCGATCAAGAAATTGAGTCAGATCGACTCTTTGTCCCCTTAAGAAATTCAAATCCACTTAACAGGCCCTCTTTCCCTTAAATCACAGGTTATATGGAACCCGTGGCTTTCTCCTTAACGCCTTTTAAAACCTTTGTGTAAATAAGCGCTAGCTCTCATGGTTAAGCCCCTCTCTTTACGTGACCAAGTTTGTGATCATTCACCTAATCGAAAGGCGCATCGTGACTTCGCGTATTGAGTCTTTGCATGTGAGTCACCCCGACTTTCCCGACCTCTAAAATCCTGACAGGAGCCTAGCGCGTGCTAGTCCCTCTATTCTCCTTCACTGATGTGACCCTTCTCTATGACCACTCACCTAACTCAAAAGGTGTTTCATGATTTCACATATCGGGTCTTTGCGTGTGAGTCACCCCGACTCTCCCAACCTCCGAAATCCCAACAGGGGCCTAGCATGTTCTAGCTCCTCCATTATCCTCCATCCATATGACCCCTCGCTATCACCTGGGGCCAAACCTTCCGAGCGCTTCGCGAAGTCCGCTTGCTCATCCTTCTGAAACCCAAACTTGCGAGTTTCGCTCACTAGATCAATGTTCCACAATCCCCACGATCCAACGGTCTTGATACCCTTTTCGCTTATCGGGACTTCGTGTTTCTCGAAGTTGGAGGACCGCTCACCTCCCTTCTCCTGATATCCGAACTCCCGATATCTCCCTGGACAATCAACGATCCATGCTCTCTCTTTGATCAACGACTGTGATCCTTTCGCAAGTTCTCAATTCACGAATCCTCACGACTCTACCCTTTGACCTTCCCACTTTGCGAGTCAGTGAAATGTTGATCTCTCGCCACGTGTCCTGTCTTGATGGATGGTTCCAATGATTTCAAAATTTTGTAACCTCGCTCCTCCTATGTACTTTCAAAGCTTATCATTAGTGCACTTTACCTTAATCGGGTGGCTATGATTCTTTTGCGCTTAGACCGAATGGTTGAGATCTTTCCTCCTTTGTGCTTGCTCCTCATTTTTTGGATGTTGATCCGACGATCCAAATCTCTCCCCCTGAGCTTAAGATTTCTTCAAACTTATAATATTTTCTAAAGATTCAAAGGTTTCGACCTGTGTCCTTCGTACAAGTCTATTTCTTGGATCTCGTTCTCACTTCTTGGAAAATGTTATCCCTCCTGAGCTTGTACTTCGTGAAGGTTTCGGCTTCCCGCGCACTCCTTGCATTTCAAGGATTCTCGATAACTCAGATCTTAAGGATTTCTTGAAAATAAATTCTTCTCGTCCCCCCTAACATTCTCCTTTTGCTCGGTTCACACCTTGCAATTGATTCTTACGCAATATTTGAGTTCCTGCGGATGACTGTGCACTCCTTGCAGGAGTCACTTTGCACTCCTTGTAAAGGGAAAGTTTTGTGATATCTCTTCTGAGCTTCGGAACCGAAATAGATCTCGTCAACGCACTCCTTGCGTTCTATGTGCACACCTTGCACTGATTCAATAGAAGAGAAACAATTGAAACTTATACTAACATTCACAGTTCCATCTCCTCACAACAAAATTCATTCATTCATGAAACACAATAACAAAGAATTGCAAACAATGTACACACCATGCATTGGGTCAATTTTCCTCTGTTATATTCATTCAAAAGTAAAATGGTTACAACTGTAATCAAAACAACAACTAAAATTCAGAAATCTCCTACTAACTTGCAGCACCTCATTTGGGCGTACCAAAACTCTATTTATCTCTAGAGGGTTCTTAGGGTTTCCCCCGACTACTTGTCTACTCCAAAACCTAACCTAACGGCTATATTAGTCCAGTCGCATTCCAGAGAAGGAGTGGAAACTCCCACTTCGCTCGCGATCGTTCAAGCGTGATTCAAAAGATTTTTTGGCACTGAGTTCAAGCGTGCTTCAAAATATCTCTCGGTGCTGAGTTCAGGCGTGCTTCAAAATATCTTCCGTAACTGCCAGTGTTGAGATTTCGAAAAGATTCCCAAGCGCTGAGTGGTCCTACTCTGCGTGCTCACTAACGATGCTCCTGCATCAGTTTGCACCTATATTACATTATAAAATGTGTGTTTTGGAAGCAATAGAGGTATTGCATCATGTTAAAGGAGTTTAAGTTAACTTTCTATAGATATTATCAATTACAACTATTTCATGTACAAATAGGTCTTAAATTCATCATTCCTTACAACACCAACTTTCCTTACACGTCTTTGTTGCCTTCAATTTTTTAATGTGCAAACCCATAAATGTTTGCAGCAACAAACTGGCAATTAAGACTTTGTTTTTCTAATGTTCGCCTTTAATAAAATAAATTGAGCTCACACAGCTTGGGCTCAAACATAATTTCATGCTTATTAAACATCGATATTTTCATCATGGCTTTTATGTTTGCTTTAAAGTTCCTTATGACTTTTCAGTCATTGTCATTTAATCCACTTATGATTTCCTTCATTTTAGACCCGGAGACCCAGGGTGCTCTGATAATCACCCTTTCTAAAAATATTTTTTTAAGCATCTCAGGAGGGTAAAATCCTATGAGTCTTCCTTTGCATGCATTGAAAATAGGGATGGCCTTCCAAACATAGGTGTCGACCCAAAACACACATTATTCCTAAGATATAGATACCCAATATTCATCTTGTTTTAATTGCCCATAAAAGATATTGTCTCAACGTATTACACATTTATGAGTTTTATGAATAACAACCAATAGAGGAAAACCATCTAAGAAAGGAAAGAACATGTGATTAAATGCACGATCATAAAAACCTTGTGATTGAAGTTTTAAACTTGCAGTCTTGAAGAACATATTATTGAGTTAATGCATTTGAAATCAACATGCAAGAACCTTATATTGATTCCTTGAAAACATGCTTGCAAAGATCATAGCATGGTTCAAACATTAAAAGACCAACGCTCAGATTACTTGGAAAAGTTGTATTATTAGTAATGTTGGGTCATGTCTTGGTGGACATCTTTAAAATGCTTGTTTGCATTTACAACTCCCATTTTTCTCTTCAAAGAAAACTTGAATGACTGTGTTATCACGCAATTTGTACTTTCCAAAAGCCAAAGGCAAGTGAACAATAATTTGGCGTAACAGGAGGTTGTCCTATCACTGACACCTAAATAAGACACCTCTTTCTCTTTAGGGGTGGTAGCCCAGGGGAGACGTCGCCGATGACCTGGGGGTTTGAGAAGGCAAAGGTAATAGTATCAAGAAATTTCTCCCCCTCTCACAAGTCACTCTGATCAGAAAGTACCAAAGGTTTTAATAAGATGAAGCAAAGATTTGCTTAAGTGTACCTGCCCAAAACAAGACAACAAGAAAAACACTATTTGCAAGTACCAATTGATATTAGTGCTTCATAAAACCATGGACTTTTAATAAAGCATGAGCTGATATAAAATATGAAGCAATAGAAATATTTATAACAACAATGTATGTATGATGATAGCTTCACAATTATGCCTTAAATAAGCTTCAATAATGACCAAAAATGATAACCTAAAATTGACAATATGCTAGTATTTGTCAGAAGAAAAGAAGGCAATGTAAAATCAACTCTAACACTTTCTTTTAGATGCTTTTATTGTTGTTATAGAAGGTTGTAGCTTTATTTTGTAACAGAAACAAGATAGTCAGTAAGTTAGTATAATATAAGGTTAAAATTGGTTATTAGAGATCTTGAAGTAGATGGTTTGAAGCTTGTTTTCATCAATCAATCAATTGTAAGGTGTGAACTAGTGCCTTTAGGGTAAATGGAGTCACTTTTGCAGAGGCAATATTAAGGGGAAAAAATGATAATGAGTGAGCTAAAGACAAGAGGGAGGATGGTTGAGGTGTTAGTAACTTAAGGCCTCAATCATCCAAAACCCTAGAAGGAAAAAACCTACTAGGAAGTAGGTAACCCTAGGCCCTAGCGGTTTTCATTCTTCTTTAGGTCAAGATTGAAATAAAATAAAATCTTAATGAAGCAATAGTATTAGAGTGATACAAAATTAGGGCTCTAGCATATTCTTCAATGGAGGTGTCTTCTAGCAAAATCAAGTAGGTGGATAGCTATTAAGAGAAGGACAATAACATGTGCTTTTCTCCTAGGGTTTCACACTAGCAATTTCATAATATTATAAATGAAAAGTAAAAGATACCATAACCATTCAAAGAAAGAAAGATTGCAGATTTCAAGTTACATTCACCAAGAATAATCTAGTCACAAGCCCTAGTTGAAGACTTTCCACCATGAAAATGCAAAAATTCACCAATAAAATCTCCCTCCAAGAGTTGTGCACCACTTAGTTAAGCCAATAAACCTTAAAAGAGGCCGAATTTCAGACCTCACACTTGTGCGAGTGAAAGATCATGAATAAAAATGAGAGTTTGATCTCTTATTTATACAATACAAATGACCTTTAATTACATTTTAGGTCAAAAAAGGTCGACATGGCCAGTTTACATAAAATTGAAAAATAAAACCCTAAATTCATCTTTTTAGGGTGATGTAATGCCCCTCCCAGGGTGGCGTTGGCCTCCCTCTTGGAACGTTAGGCCTCCAAAGTGAAACGTTGGGGCTCAAAACCCCTGAGGAACTACCACACGTGCCAACCAAAGTCGTCCTCATGCTGGATACCTCAACTAGATGATGTCAAGGCACCGAATGATGATGTCAGGGGCCTTCAAGGGCCAACTTCATGGTGGGAGGGAAAGACCCCCCTGGTTCCAGGCCTGGAAAAGTGCCTCTGGTGGAGCATCCTCCCTTTTCTCTGGTGCAAGCCTTCGGTATCTCTTTTCCTCTAGTTGGGGTCTCAGCATCCATCTAGTGGGATTTTATCCCTATGGAGGTCCGAGCTATTCATCTCCCCATATGTACCTGTCCATCAGGCATGGTCCTATAGCAACAAAAATCACACCCTACATGGGCTCATAAGTCACAGGAATCATAGCAATGTCAATCACATCTAATAATCAAGTTACCCAAACATGTGCATAAAAACTCACTTTTCCCAGAAAAGTGCTCAAAGATGTTATGCTATTATACAAGCCAGGTTTGGAGAGGGTTTCAGGACATCCTATTGGGATAATTCTCCTTAGGTGTGGGGTGTTTCCAGGTGAATACCAATCTAGTTCATGTAAACACATGAGATGGTGTGGGGATGTTTGGGCAAGGGGTGCAGTGATAACAGGGAAATGTAGGTCTTACATGTGGGTGCCTCTGTAGAGTGTGAGCTACACCTTGTCATGGATRCAATTGTTTCATAGCCCATTCAATGMATTTTTAATCTTTATCTTWTTTMTTTTTCTTTCAAGAGAATAGTTGGAGGACACTGCCCTGGCATGGTGAGCAGTGGTGACMACGTTACCCACAAGCATTCACAGAGATGAGAAGGTTGGCTCATGATGAGACCCCCCTTCTCTTATATATGCCWCCAAGAGCCACTACCCTAGCGTGGTGACCAGATGAATAGTAGTGTCATACCGCTACATTCCCATGGRCCTAATAGGCTGGCTCATGATGAGACCTCCTATCCACCAACTAGATCTTGAGTTTTATTCTATTTTATGKGTCCCCCCTTTTTCTTGTTGAGAAGCCCTTTATTGCTTTCTCAGGGATCCTTGGGTGAATCATCTCAAGGTTTGGTCTTGGATTTTAAATTTTTCCAGYTACTTTTACCCTTTAGACCTTTAGCCCCTTCTTCCCACAAGGCAAGGTACAACCCTTACTAGCTTGGAAAACCCAATGCCCGAACCAATGTAGGGGATAGATGAGAGGGAAAATGATGAAAAGTGATAAGTATGGAAGGAATGGATGATGATGTTTCATAGGCCCACCCAGTGGCAACTCATTCCTAAGGGAAACAACTTGCTAGGGCACTCTATCATCCCCCCAGGTATGGGAAAGTTAAAAGGAATAATTTCCAAGCAAACGTCATGAAGCAAAAGAGAATTAAATGCACATATCAAAATGTTTTGAGAATCAGAGTGACACATACCATGATACCCGAACTCATTACCTCATGGAGCAAGACCCACTGCTACTTCAGAACCATGCCAATGGGATGGATGTTGTTGTTGTTGATAGATGGGAGGTGTTAAAGAAAGGATGTGCCCTCTAGAGCCAAGGTCAAGTCAATATGTCTCTCGGTACTCCATGTCTAGGACCTGTGTTCCTAGAGACATAATCTCCTTAGTTATCGCTAGGATAGGGGATAACAGGCTGGAAAATTGGTCATATTTGTCTAATGAACATTTATGGTCTCATATAAACCCTAGAAGTACCTTACAAACTGAAATAAATAGTTTGTTCTATTAAAAAGGCTAAAATTTTACCAGACTATCCATTATAGGAAAAATAATCATCATTGCAATCACTAGTAAAAAGTAATATCAATTCAATAAGAAAGATGCACAATGAAGATATTTATACTACTAGTTTTTGTGGATGGGAATTTACTTCTTACAACAAAGAATAGGACATAGTGCACAAACACATAGTTATTTTCCTTGTATGATATATTGTAAATTCCTCAGTCATTGTATACGAACCACGGTAACTCTTACTACCAAGCATATTTTATTACAATCTACATGTGGACCTAAAAAATGTTTTTCTTGGAGCGTACTTGTAGAACTCTATCCTGGGACTAATTGCATACTAGGAAATTATCCATTTGGAGATGTCAAGACCATAATGTCCTCGAGTTTTTTGTTACTTAAATGGAGCTTTGAATCTATTTTTTGGCACACCTTAAAACAATGAGAACATCTCCAACTTGACCACTTGGAATATTTGGCAGTTCAGTAACATTCGACGATGTTCCTCTTGAAGCATGTTGCATAGAAACCAAAGGAGAAAATTCATAATCTGATTATACAGTATACAAAAGATTAAATTTTATCATGGGAATGGATCAATTTGACCTCAAATAAATAAGGTGATACATAAAATATGGTGAATAACATCAAATTTTTATTGCATGATCAAGCCACATGAGAAGTCATATTTCCCACATGAGAAGTTATCTTTTCCACATGGGATATTTTTTCTGCATGAGAAGTTATATTTCCTATACGAGGTTTATTTTTATGAAGCAGATGTATTTCTTGCATGATAAGTTACTATTGTAATTTAAGCGACGAATTGATTAGATGGAAAAATGTTTTGTTCATGATATTTCCACAAAGACGACTGGAAATGGGGTGTTTTAATTGTTCTATTGTCTACTCTATGTAACACACTTGACCCTTGAGTGGCTTTCCTAGGGATGGGGCCTCAAAATTTCATTCTCCTTAAGTGATCAAATCCTTCATTCAAGATCTCTACCACATTCTGCTCGTCCAGAGTTTTCCAACCACGATCTCCATGCTCAAAACCGAGCCCAGAACCGACGGATATATCTCTCTAAAGTTCTTTGGGCGTTTATTGGTTGTGGGCCACATAGCACCCATGTGGATCCACCTCACACATACCATTTCCAAGTTCCTTCCTCCATGGTGGAATACCATCCACTGTCTGATCCCATGATTGGGCTTACTCTCTTTCTCTTACATCAGCTGTGGAGGAATTCGTCGTTTCGGTGCTTCACGCCTCTTTACTATCTACACACGATACCACCCAAAGTTTCGAACATCTGAAGTCCTGTAATCTCACCACATGGCTTCTACCTTCGGACCACTCGATCTCTCTACCATACTACATCCCAGATCCTCTAGAGTCCCGAAGTCTCGGACTCCCAGAGTCCCGGTCATTTCACCAACCACGTTGGTTAGGCAGACATGTATCAAGAACTGACACATAGGAGGGGTTAGGGTGACACATGTTGTGTTCTAATGGGCCTACAGGGTACGTGATACACATGAACCCTGAGTGGCACGTGGCACATCAATTTGGGGTCTACATCACCCTAGATGACGTCATTTCACCACGTCACCCCAGACTGACAAACTTCTAACATTCCTCAGATCTCATGGTCCAGATCCGACCATGTAGGTTTATAGATCTATGGCTCTGGTTACCTTGGGGATTCGGAGTTTAGGAGTGTTGCGATGCAAACTCCTCTTATCTTTTGAAATTCCCAATCTTTGAACTAAAGGGGCTAGCACCACGCTTCCCTGGTATATCGACGGTTGGGAAAGAACCCGAAGGATCCCTTGATCTACGATTTTGGGTTCTTCGCGGATCTGACCTTCGGGGCTTTGGATCTTGGTTTAGTTGGTTAGATAGGTTCACCTAACCACCTGGGGAACCACCTAACGTCGGTCAACCTTACGAGTAACCGTAACTCTTTGTTGTCTTCGATCAGTTTATGACTATGAGGGCTGAAAATACTCCAAAGTCTCGGACTTGCGGAGCTCTTAATACAGAGGGAACATAGCTCCCTCGAGCTTAGCCTAAGGTTCCTAGGTATTGGTCATATGGGTCCTCCCGAACGGATCTCATCCACTGGTTTTCCAAATGAAGAGATTTCCCTTTTCAAGGATTGAACCTCGCTATCCTTCCTAAGATTTATCATGAAATGGTTAAGGACTTGGGCCTGAAATCCCGGTTGCATGACAAGGAGTTTGAAAGAGGTATCCTCTTCATATGGACAGGTTCAGGTCGACATGATATCTCCTATTTCAGTTGTCTTACAAGCTTATGTCCCCGGAAGCCTCAGGAGCTAAGCTAGGGCATACAGACTATCCGTCAGAAGCATAAGTTCACCAAAAGATGAGTTCACCCAGTCTGTGGTTAGGTCTAGAAGCCTTACATATGGGTGCTTTTCCCATCCCCTCATTAACTCTTGAGGAGGTATTCCCACCTACCAGTCTGACTGTAATTCATTCCTGGGTCAAAGAACTATTCTGGTCCTGAGCAATTAAATCTAGTAAAGTATTGGTTTGGTGGAGGTTAATGCAACCATTCCTGGTCCCCTTAACCATCTCTTTCCTAGAATTCATGGTCTCTCTTAGTACACCCCCCTTCCAACAGTCATGCAAGACTTATCCATTTTCTAGTAAATTGCAGAATTTACATTCATTGACCTTTTATACAAAGGTCCATCAAATCAAACATTCACACATATTGAGTTTTCCATAGTCTCTTGGCCATTATAGTTATATTTACAAACTAGGGGAAACAAGGTGTTACAATTCCCTCCCCCTTAAAGGAACATCATCCTCGATGTTCTATCTGTCAACATGCTTTGTATATACAGAAGTGAACAAAAATGGATATTCTTGTCTCATGGCATCCTCCATTTCCCATGTAACCTCATCTGGGCCATAGTGTTTCCACTGCACCTTGACCTATGCAATGGTTTGGTTCCTGAGTGGGGTTTCCTTCCTGTCTAGTATGCATTGGGGTTCTGGCATAAATTCTCCCTCCGACTCCACCTGGATCACATACCAGTCAATTATATGGTTAGAATCATGTACATATTTTTTCAATAATGAAATATGGAAAACATCATGTGCCTTTACTATGGGAGGGAGTGATAGGATATAGGCTACAGGTCCCACTCTATCTAATACTTCAAAGGGTCCACAATACCGAGGTGTTAGCTTGGCACAAGATCCCATTCTCAGGGAACTCTTCCTGGGCCTAACTCTGAGATAGACATGGTCTCCTATCTTGAACTCTCTAGGAGTTCTCTTTCTGTCGGTGTAACTCTTATGTCTATCTTGAACAATTTTCATATTTTTCTTTATCTGAATCACTTGTTGTTCCATTTCTTTTAGCATCTTGGGTCCGATTGTAATTCTATCCACTGGATTACTCCAGCTGACTAGAGTCTTGCACTGTCTACCATAGAGGGCTTCAAAAGGGCTCACATTCAGTGACTCTTGATAACCGTTGTTGTAGGAAAATTCTACCAATGAAAAGTAGTCTTCCCACTTCTTAGGCTGATGCATTACATACATTATTAACATGTCTTCTAATATTTGGTTTACTCTTTCTGTCTGTCTATCAGTTTGGGGATGATAGGTTGTGCTAAACAACAATTTAGTCTCAAAACCAGCCATCAAGGATTTCCAAAATCTTGAAGTGAATTTTGTGTCTCTGTCAGATACAATATCCCTAGGCATGCCATGCAGTATGAATATCTCCTTCATGAAAATGTTGGCAATATCTATCGCATTGCAAGTTGATTTGACAGGTACGAAGTGAGAAGACTTGCTCAATTTTTCCACCACTATCATGATGGCATCATTCTACTTGGCCAATTTTGGTAATCCAGTGATGAAATCCATGGAGATGGTTTCCCATTTCCATTTTGGAATTGGTATAGGTTATAACAACCCTTTTGGGTGTCGTTTTTCTACGTTAACTTGCTTGCATTCTAGAATCTTAGCTAAATAATCATCTATGTCCTTTTTCAATCCAGGCCAACAGAATTATTTCCTAGTGGTTGTGATCATTTTCTGATATACCGGGTGACCAATATATGGTCTCTTGTGCAGTTCATCCATTATGAATCTCTTCAAGTCATCACAACTTGGGATATACAATATGTTTTTGTAAGTCAACAAACCTTCATCCAACATCTGATATCCTTCATACTTTATCCCTGTGGGCACTTGCTTTAGGTATGATGCCATGGTCTTGAAGAATGCATATGTTTCTTGTGCATTCCTGACTCTTTCCCTAACATTTGTTTCACAGGTGCTCACCGTTGCTAGGTGAATCATTTTCACACTTCTGCTAAGGGCATCGACCACCCTATTTTCCTTTCCTTTGATGTGTTTGATTTTGAAATCAAACTCACTAAGGAGATCCGTCTACCTAGCTTGTCTAGCATTGAGATTCGGATGATCAAACAGGTGCCTCAACCCACAATGGTCTGTCATAAGTAAAAATATCCTACCCAGGAGGTAATGCCTCCACATTTTTAAAGCGTGTACTATGGAAGCCAACTCTAGATCATGGGTCACATAATTGATTTCATTCTCATTCAATTTTATGGATTCGTAGCAAACTACACATCCTTCTTTCATAAGTACTCCTTTGAGTCCTTCCTTGCGGGCATCTATACACATGAGGAAGCCATTATTAGGGTCTACAATCTTCAGCATGGGTGCATGGGTCAGAAGGTATTTTAGTTCCTGAAATATTTTCTTCACGTTTTGATCTCCAAGTGAATTTAAGCCCCTTTCCCTGAAGGGTAGTGATTGGACAACCAAACTTGGAAAATCCTGTTATAAACCTTCTATAATATCATGTTAAGCCCATAAAGTATCTTATATCAGATACATCCTTTGGGGTAGGACATTCCATAATATATATGATCTTGTCAAGGTCTACTTCCACTCCTTCTTTAGAAATAACATGGCCTAAGTAAAGGACTTGCTTCTGGAAAAAGTCACACTTGCTAAACTTAGCGTAGAGTTGATGCTCTCTTAGTACTTGAAGTACAAGTCTAAGATGTTCTTCATGCTCCTCTTTGTTCTTGGATTATATTAGGATATCATCAATGAAAACCAATACAAATCTGTCTAGGAATTTGTTGAGTACATTATTCATCAAGCACATAAAAGTGGCGGGGGCATCGGTTAATCCAAATGGCACCACCACAAATTCATAGTGACCATATCGGGTCTTGAAGGTTGTTTTGTGGATGTCTTCATCCTTGATTCGGAATGGTATCTAGACCTTAAGTCAATCTTTGAGAAAATGGAAGCACCCCCTAATTTGTCGAACAATTCATTGATTCTTGGTAAGGGGTACTTGTTCTTTATGGTTGTCTTATTGAGTTGTCTATATTCTATGCACAGTCGGAGTGTGCCATATTTCTTCTTCAAAAACAAGAATGTTTCTCCCCATGGAGACATACTGGGACGGATGTAACCTTTGTCCATCATTTCCTTTAGTTTTAGCTTGAGCTCAACTAGCTCGGGTGTACTCATCCTATAAGGTGTCCTAAACACTGGCACTTCTCCTGATGCATTTTCCATCGAGAATTCAATGTCTCTTCTCGGAGGTAGACACAATAACTCTTATGGGAAGATGTCTATATACTCTCTTAATACAGAGTGGTCCTCTAGGTTCAGTTTGTCATCCTCAATAGATTCCAACACCTGTATTTCATATAAAGGACATCCCTTTCTGCAATATTTTTTCATTTGAAGGGTTGATATTCATCTCACTGAGACAGGATTTTGAATCCCTTGGAGGGATATCTTTATCCCTTCTTCATTTAAACATTCTAAGGTTTTGTGGTAACAGTCCAACTTAGTTTTATAAGCATCTAGCCAGTCCATATCAATCAATAGGTCATAAGATCCTAGGGGAAGTATGGTAAGGGTCGCTTGGGTGGGAAATCCATCCATGATGAATTGCCAAGTTGGTATGACCTCTTATACTTTCCTTTTGGTTCTAGTGGCTAGTTGTACCAACCATGGCTTAACATGTTTAACTGGTTGCAGTTTACACTAATCAACAGTCTGAGGGGCTACATAACTCAAATTATAATGAGGGTCAATTAAAATAGAAATCAAATGGTTGGCGACCATACCTTCCATGTCCACCACTGAAGCTTGGTGGTTGGCTTGTTTATTATCCAAAGCTGCATAAATTTGTGGCATGATCCTAGCCACATCATTGAATGTGGTAGCTTTTTGGATGTTGTAGACTCTCCTATTGTTCTGTTGTCTGTGTGAACAATCCCTCAGTAGATGTTCTTCTCTGCAACCCCATCATTTCAAGGGTTCCTTCTTTGGGTTATCAGTCTCTCCTGGGGATGCTCCAAAAGGTTTATTTCCACTCTGGGAGGGGAAATTTTGTTGATATATACTGCTAGTAGGAAGGCTTATCCTAGATTCCTTCCTATAGTTCTTTAATCTTGAGGCTTTTAACCCCTTCTTATTGAATCATGAACCACTCTTCTTCTTCCAATACTCATGAGGTTTTGTATGACTCTCGAGCTATTCATAACAATACCTTACCTTTTGAATAGTGTCTTCTAAGGTCTTTGGCTCGTCAAACTCAGTCATGTTATGGTAGATCTGAGGTAACCCACTAATAAATCATTGCACTTTTACCTTTTCATCCTTTATGTAGGGTACATACCTCAGCAGCTCAAGGAATTTATTGACATATTCCTCTATGATGAGTTGTCCCAACTTGAGTTCATATAACTCCTTAGTATTCCCATCAAAGTATTTCTTTGACAGATACTTCTTCTTGAAGTGTTTCTCAAACTGTTTCCATGATAAGTCATCTTCATGGATTCCTTTCACATTCTTAATATCTTCCCACCAAATGGACTCTGAAGTACTTCTTTAAACCAAGCAACCAAGCTTTTGCCTCTTCCCCCTTCTCAATCTCTCCATTGAAAGAGGGTGGTTTGGCTTTCTTGAACTATTCAGGGTCATGACTTTTGGAATGCTTTCACTTCTTCCCTTTCCTTTGAGAATGTGAGATAGTTTTTCTACTAGAATATTCCTCGGAGTTGCCAGTTTCCTTTCCAGAGGACTCTCCTATTGAGTGTCCCCTCCTTCTAGGTTGGGCCTTCCTCGAGGTACTCCTCCTAGTGTGGCCACTTATGGGACCACGTTTTTGTATCTCGGGTAGACTTTGACTTCTCTTCATATGTTGTCAGTCCACATGATTGGTTGCGGGTCCGTGTTGCAGTTGCCTCTGTATATCGGATAAGCTCTGCAGCAACAATGCATTAATTTCCGTTTGTTTTTCTTGCTCCTTTATCAATCTCTCGTTGTCAGCCTTGAAACTCTTTAATTCGACCATGAGGCTCCTTACAGTTTCATACAAATCCAGAGGGGCCTCCACCTCCCTCCTCGCATCACATTCTTTGTCTCTATTATGGGATCCATCCCCCACTTCATGGCATGTCACCATCCTTTATGCTTGTAGTTTCCTGCGATTCACTGACTGCTTGAGTGCTGACAAAACACTTGTTGTTAGATATCAGTCTATTTGTTCATGAACAACACATAGTTCATATTTCTTAAATACACACACACAGTAGAAATCTTTCATTCTTTTCTTTAGCAAAGAGTTTAACCAGACTCTTTAGGAAAGAGGTAAGGTAGGGAGCCACCCTTAAAGTTCTTTAAATATGGTTTTTACACAATTCGTCCATGAGCCCAAGCAGGCCAAGTGTTGTAACCATGCTCCGATACCGGTAACTGTAACTCTTGGTCGTCTTCGTCCGGTTTATGACTATGAGGGCTGACAATAATCCAAAGACTTGGACTTCTGGAGCTCTGAAGTCAGAGAGAACTTAGCTCCCTCAGGCTTATCCTAAGGTTCCTAGGTATTGGTCATATGGGTCCTCCCGAACGGATATCGTTTGCTCATCTTCCAAACGAAGAGATTTCCCTTTTCAAGGTTTGAACCTTCCTATCCTTCCTGATCTTTATCATGAAATGGTTAAGGACTTGGACTTGAAATCCCAGTCGCACAACAAGGAGTCTGAAAGAGGTATCCTCTTCAGATGGACAGGTTCAGGCCGACACAATATCTTCTATTTTGGTTGTCTTACAAGCTTATGTCCTCATAAGACTCAGGAGCTAAGATGGGGCATACAGACTATTTGTCAAAAGCATAAGTTCACTAGGAGATGAATCCATACACATATCATGATCATTCCACACAGAAACCATTTATAGATACACATGTATACATAAACCCATGCATTCATCCATTATTTCAGTTCAATACATGAAGTAGGAAAATACTTATCAGAACTAGATAACATGAAGCGACTGCTGAAAGGGGTGCCCATTTCCACCCAACCATAGGCTCAGTCACTCCTAACAAATTTACCATTATCCACCCCCAAGCTAGACCACGATGCTCTACGATAAAATCCTTTATTTTGGCTTAGCGACAATAGGGATGGAGGTTACTCTCCTCCTCCCCCAGGATCTTGGTGATGGTTTACACAATACCAAAGAAGGAGGACCAACCTCGTTTATTAGCTTGTATCGTAACCCTGCTAGCCATTTCTCGCGACCGGAACACTCATTTTTTTTTCAGTTCTTCCTAGAACCCGAGAGCTTAACCTCTCGTTTCTTCACTCTTTGTAGGTCTTCCTCTACCCACCAAACCTTCCTTTCTTGCCTTTCTCAGCAAGGTTGTGTGTGGCTTGAATTCCCAGTCTGTGGTCAAGTCTGGAAGCCTTACAAATGGGTGTTTTTCCCCATTCCCTCATTAACTCTTGAGGAGGTCTTCCCACCTACCAGCCTGACTGTAATTCATTCCTGGGTCAAAGGATTGTTCTGGTCCTGAGCAATTAAATATAGTAAAGTATTAGTTTGGTGGAGGTTAACGCAACCATTCCTGGTCCCCTTCACCATCTCTTTCCTAACATTTGCGGTCTCTCTTAGTACACCCCCCTTCAAGTAGTCATGCAACACTTATCCATTTTCTAGTAAATAACAGAATTTACATTCATTGACCTTTTATACAAAGGTACATCAAATCAAACATTCAGACATATTGAGTTTTCCATAGTCTCTTGTCCATTATAGTTATATTTACAAACTGAGGGAAACATGTTGTTACACTCTGGCATGCTACAATAAATATGAAATTCAAAATGGATGTCCAACAATCAAAGAAGGCTAATATGGACTTGCTACAATAAACTTGAATTGTTGAAAGTAAATGAATTTCAATAATTGAAAGAATGTAACTTGAAAACATGGAAGTTAATAAATTGATTGAAAGTAAATGAGAATCAAGTATTGAAAGGGATTGAACTAAAATTAATAGAAATTGAAGTAGAAACATAGAACTTGAACAACATATCTTGAGTGGTAAAAAGTGAATAATTAGAATGTTGAAATGAAGTGACTTCATTACAAAGTCTTGAAATGTTGAAACAATAATTTCTCAATAAAACCTAGAGCTTTAGTTTTCTTTGTTTTCAATTAATAATTGTTAGATTTTTGGGGTACATGAAGTTAAGTCTAAACATAAGGGAAGATGTATTATGGATAGTTACACATTCATGTTGCATCATATCACCTTTGGCATACATTTGAAGGTGAAGGATTGCATTTTACATGCATAGAATGAATTTTTGCACCTAGCAAAAAACAGGGCAGCAAGCACTCTTGAGGGTAACAACATGCATGTTTTGACCTTTGGATGCAATTCAAAGAAGAAGAGAATGAAGGCCAATATTCTCATTTTGATTTCTTAGTATTTTCATGGCCATTTTTAGCACTATTGTGATGATTATTCACTTTTTATTTATTACAACGTTTAGTTGGATTATCCAACATTAACCATTAACCAAACTTACTCCCATCTCCATTTTGTAGGATGATCATGGTCCTCACCATGCTAAATTAACCCAAGGTTGTATGCTATAAGTGTCCTATCAGCTCACAATGGTTGAGTAATAATTCAAAACATAGGGATTAGAATTCATGAAAATCACACTTTACAAGTTTATGTATTTCGTGTATAGAGATGCAATTCAACGAATTTTCATTTCACGAGGGACTATGTTTGAGATACATAGGAGAAAATTGTATTTGGCATACCTTCTATTTGGCATACAATGATATTTGGCATGTCTTCTAGATCTTGAATAGGAAATCTTTCAAATTGTTGTAACCCTTGACATGTTTCTGGTTAGGAAACTATGCCAATGCATCCATTTATAATTGTTTTAAATGAGTTGTGTTTTTCTATCCTAAAACAATGTATTTATTGTTTTACCTTAGACTATGATTTTGATCTCTAATAAATAAACATCAGAACTCAAAAGGTAGGATTTCAATGCTTTAGACAACCTTTAATTTTAAATGAGTGAAAGAATAATAAGAAAAACAAAACGAAATTGAAAGTATAATAATGTATTCAATTTGAATAAGTATTATTTTACTTTCAATAGTTGAAATTACAAATAATGTATTTGATTCTAAAATATCATTAAATGAACAGAGATGAAAATTTCATTACCATTCTTAAGGCATAATAGTAAAATCATAGGTCTAATTTCATACTTACAGTATAATAACAAAATTTTATGAGTTTATAATTCCTTTGTAATTGTAACAGTGGTAGTCGTACCAAGTTGTCACATATATAGCATCAAATACAATTTGAAGAAGAGAAACATGAAATATCAGACTAACATAATAACAAAGAAAACATGAACTAAAACAATGAAATCCAAAATCTTCAAGTTTTGTGACAAATAGAGTTTTTATTAAAAATCTTAGCCTCTTTCCCAGTAAAAATCCAACCCTTTTAAAATCGAAGTTTCTTTCTTTTATACCAAAAGAGTAACCACAGGTGGTTATAAAGAGCTATTTTTTAGCCTTGAATATCATAACAAAAACATCTATCCTTACAATGACAACCTTGAATAGGTCTGAATAGGGAATAATCTCATGAGAATTTTTACCTTTGATATCCTTTAATGATGACTCACTCATGAATTAACTGAATCAGAAGTTGTCAATCCTCGTTGGAAGGGTATTGATAAGATATCATCTTTCTACATGCAATATCCAACTCAGTGTACTTGTCATAAGTTGGGACATTCAAAAAAAATTGTTTGATTTTTCATAGTAAATAGAAGTCGTCAATCAAACTATCAACAATTGTTTGAACTCTAATTGACCCAGTTACTTCCTTGAATTTCTCATCCTGCTTGTTGACTTTAAACAAATCTTTCCTATAGCTTTCAAAGGTCAAGATGTGTTGAGTTTTTCATAAGCTAGGTTAAGCATGTAGTTCATTTAATTTCATCATGTCTTAACCATAAACAAGAATGTTGCAGCAACCAAGATCACAAGAAGAAACACCATGCACAAGTACACAAGATATATCCTGTAAAACCCTTCTCAAACAAGGGAGAAAAACCTAGCCAAATCCTTTGCTATATTCTTCAAGAGAAATACCTTTCACCACCAAGAATGAATTATCACACAAGAGGGTGCTTAAGCCCTAGAAACCCTAGTGCCCAAGAGAGGACCGCGTCTTTTCAAAAGAGAAGTACTTGCTGAAATTTCCAAAACATGTGAGGAGGATATGATTCTACAATGGAGAATCATCTCCTACTTATATTAGACTTTTACTATTTAGCAAGGGCATCTTATTGGCACAATAGAGCCGACCTCTCTAAGTCAAATACACTTTATCATTATATTTATTATTACAATTAATATTCACATTGTTAATTTTCTTCCTTATATTAATCATATTAACATAGGGCTGACCTATACCCTTTACATAATAACTAGGATTATAGGTAGATCTGACAATTAAACAATATATAGCAAAGGATATGATACACCCACAAGTGCTCATCCACTAGGGGCCACATCCATAGGGATTCCATGGACCTGATTCACTACATCACAAAGATGAGTCAGGTCCTCACACGTTCACCTATGCTCATCCATAGGAACGTCTGCTCTACAGATCTGCTTTCCCACTGCCACCAACAGGAGGATCATTTGGAGTATTCTCATCAACTCTGTTGTTGTTCAGAGGAGGCCATCACATCATCTTTGTTCTTCTTCTCGTGATGATTTGCCCAACGCTTTTCGGGATTTCTCACGTTCACCATGTGCTTAGCCACAGGCACGTCCTAACTCAACAGATCGTTTTTCCACCAGATGATCATCTGGAGTTCTTCTCTCTCACGTCATGGAGGAGGCCATATACATTCCTAGCCCTTGTCCCAACCTGGAACCATGAACCCTTCATTAGGGGCTTTCTCTTAGGTTTGTAAGTTGAGAGTAAGACTTCACATAGTTGTTATACTCCACATCTCACAGGTTTGTACACTGGAGGATGTCTCCTATAACTGCATTCATCAACACTCCCTCGCATATAGGGAAGCATTCTCCATCAGGCCAAGCTTCTCACGGAAATACTCGAATTTTGTCTTGGCAAGTGGTTTAGTGAAGATATCAACAATTTGTTCATGGGTGGAAAGATACTAAACGTGTATTGTCTTCCTCTGTACCATATCTCTGATATAGTGGTACTTGATTTCAATATGTTTTGATTTGTCATGAAATATTGGATTCTCTAAGAGATTCACATAGCACTGGTTGTCACAGTGAATGGTGGTAGGATCCATCTCGTTTTCAAAAAAATATGTCAAGAGTTTGCGAAGCCAAACGACTTCATGAAATTCCACACTTAGTGCAATGTATTCTGTCTCTATCGTACTCAAAGCCATAGAGATTTGTTTTTTGCTGCACCAAGAAACCATGGTTGATCCTAGGGTGAAGCAGCTTCCTGAGGTGCTCTTTCTGTCTATTTCACTTCCTGCCCAATCTGCATCAGCATACCCTTCCAGTCTTAGATCCACATTTGTTGCATATTTTAGGCCATAGCCAATAGTGCCATGTAAGTATCTTAATACGTGTTTGGCAGCTATCCAATGTGTCTGTTTTGGTTGGCCCATAAGCTGGATAAGCACATTTACTGCATAGAAAATGTTTGGTCTGGTGTTAACTAGATACATCAAGGATCCAATAAGTTGTTGATATAAATGTGGATCTACATCTCCGGAATCGGTATCATTCATCTTCTTCATATCCATTACCATTGGGGTTGGCATGGATTTACAGTCTGTCATTTGGAATCTTTTCAGAATTTCCAAAGTATATTTTCCTTGGCTTAGGAAAATCTCGTCTGATCTCTGCCATACTTATAATCCCAAGAAGTAATGCATTTGGCCCAAATCCTTCATTTCAAATTTGGCAGTTAATGCCTGCTTGCATTCAACAATGAGTCTTTATGAGCTAGTGATGAAAAGATCATCCACATATAGGACTAGAATCAAACATTCGTTTCCATTAATGCTATAATATAAGTTCGGGTCGGCTGAGATTTTATTGAAACCCAAACTTGTCAGGAAACCATCCATTTTCTCCTACCAAGCACGTGGGGATTTTTTTTTTTTTAAGCCGTACAGGGCTTTCTTTAATCTGGAGACATGATATTTTTCATTGTGTATACCGAAACTTTTTGGCTGTTCAATGTGGACTTCTTCCTCAATTTCTCCATTGAGAAAAGTTGTCTTTACATCCATCTGATGTATCTTCCAGCCCATGGAAGCAACTAGAGCAATGATGGATCGAATGGAGGTATATCTGGCTACTGGTGTGAAATTCTCGTCATAGTCGACTCCCTCTATTTGTGAGAACCCTCTGGCCATGAATATTGCTTTATATTTTTCAATGCTTCCATCAACAACATGTTTGATTTTGTAAATCCATTTGGAAGTTACTACGGACTTCCTTTATGGCCTTGGGACAACATCCCATACATCATTCTTTAGTATAGATTTATATTCTTCAGTCATGGCATGTTTCCATAGTTGTTCACCTGAGGCTTCTCCATGACATGTTGGTTCTGAATCAATAATGTGAGTCATCCCTGAAAGGTAGCTAAAGAATCTCTTAGGTTTCTTGTTTTCTCTAATTGCTCCTTGTGGAGCTTTATATCTTTCTGCTTCTTCTAACGTTTGGCATGCCCAAGAAGGTATTTTATGTCCAATAGTGATGTCTCTAGGTACATTACTTGGGGCAACCAAATATGCTAGAGGAGATGGATCAATTTGTGTTGTAGGCTCATCTGGAACATTGTTTGTCTCCTTTTAATTTTCTGAACGAGGAGAAGGTATTGTTTCACTATTTATTTCCATCTGAGCTTCTCTAGATTTCTGGAAGGCTACTTCTTTTTCAAAGGTGACGTCTCTGCTTTATTCAATTTGTCTTTGTCCTGGGATTTAGATTCGGTATGCTTTTGAGGATTCACTGTATCGTACAAAAGTACCTTTCCTTCCTGAAGGTTCTAGTTTGGATCTCTTTTCTTTAGGTACATGAAGGTACACTGGACATCCAAATATTATGAAGTTTCCAATTTCATGTTTCACTTTAGTGAATGCTTCTTCTGAAGTAATGTTTTTTAGGATCTGATGAGGGCTACTGTTTTGAACATATACTGCAATCATACATGCTTTTTCCCATAGATTCATTGGTAGACTTTGATCATGTATCATTTCTTTAGTTGCTTCAATGATGGTTATGTTCTTTCTTTCATCAACCCAGTTTTGTTGAGGGTTGTACGGCACCGTGAGCTCCCTCTTGATCCCTGCTTCAATACAAAAATTGATGAATTCTTTTGAGGTGTATTCTCCTCCATTGTCTGATCTCAATACTTTGATTTCTCTTCCGGTCAATTTTTCAACTTGAGCTTTGAATTCTTAGAATTTGGCAAAGACTCCATCCTTGTTCTTCAGAAAATAGATCCAGGTTTTTCTGGAGTGATCATCTATGAATAGTACATAGTACAAGTACCCAGTTAAGGATGCAACGGTCATTGGCCCACATACATATGAATGGATCAAGTCCAAAATTTCCTTAGATCTGTTGTCACTATTGGGAAAGGATCCTTTAACATTTTTACCAAGGGCACACCCTTTACAAATGCCTTCATGTTGGATCTGGATCTCTGGTAGACCTGTTACCATTTTCCTTAGAGATGGAAGAGATTTATAATGAATGTGAGCAAGCCTTCTATACCACAGCTCACTTAGGTTGATGGTGTCATGTAGTAAGGTTTGAACTAGTTTGATGGTCAACTTGTATAGGTTGTTGTCTCTGATGTCGATTACTTTGGAAGATCTGATATGAGATTCTTTGTGCCATGTAAGGAATCTCCCTTCTGAGAAAGTGATTTTGTAACCTTTGTCTTCAAGAGACAAAATAGAGACAAGGTTTATCTTCATTCCTAGTATATATAAGACCTCTTCCAGTTTGAGCTTCATATATGAATCTAGTTGGAAGGTGGAGGTTCCAACTCCTCTCACGTTATATCTAGCATCATCTCCAAGGACCACATGTAGATGTGTCTCTTTCTCAATGAAGTGTGTTAAATAATTTCTAATACTGATCATGTGCCTGGAAGAACCATTATCAATTATCCAAGTGTTTTCATTGAGAGGAACCATACCTGAGAGTGTTGAGATGTTGATATCTTCATTGCATTGGAGTTTGGTGTTGATCTTGCTTCCCATCATGAAATTGCTCATCTTCATAAACCCTTGTCAACCAGGCTAGAAAAACCTAACGGCTAGGCTAGGCTATAACTTGTAGGTTTTGTTGGGCTTCTGACTGCCAACAATAAGCCTTTAAGTATGATTGCTTCTTCAATAAATTCCTGGAAATAAGATTTAGAATTTTCTACAGAATTTTGACGAAACCCTAGAAGCTCTTAGGGTCAAAATTTTGAAAATGCCTGAAATTTAGTTCTGAGACTTGTTTGAGGTACGTTGAAGGAGGTCGTACCTTTCTAAGTATTTTTCATCCCAAGTGTCCAATTTATAGTGGTGAAATTTCTCTGAAAAAGGAGGTCATACGCATTTTCTGGAATCCCTAGGAGGGTCGTACGATTTCTGCAAATGAGAGAGTAGATGTTCTGGAGAAAGCTT
>ML781731.1:652547-666217 GCA_009831015.1 Picea engelmannii
TATTCGAAAAGTTATGGACAGAAAAATACCCTTCTAGTAGATTCAACCACTTGTCTACAGCATTTGCGTCTATCTGACCTTCAAATATAGGAATATCGAAGTTTATTTGTACCTTGAAGGGGGTGGCGCCTCCGTTCGAAGAACATGTGTCCCCTATTGGTATCCGCTGAAGGATTTGCGCGAAACTATCCATCATCTCGTTCCTATGTTGCGTGAGGGATTCCTAAATCAACAGTTTGAAAGGATCTCTTGTCCTGTCATATTTATTTTCTCCTGCCATGGGAGGTCTCTTTGGCATGCGAGAGATTCTTTCCTCAAGAGAAACAAGCTCGAGACCCAACTCTTTGTACTCCGACCTCGTTGGGGACATGCATTAAGACGACAAGGAGCAAACCGCTCTGATACCATTGATCTGTATTTTATGAGTAGAATGAAATGAATACATATTATTAACTGGTGCTTAACACAAAGTAACAGAGATACAATAAAACTGGTTTTCTATTCAATAACAAAATAAGCTGAAACTGTAAAATGCAGCGGAAACAAGCTTGCTGGAATGGTGGCGGATTATCTTTGAGAAAAGATGTGATGGCAACACACATTCACAAGAAGAAGGTTACAATGAGGATCTGAAGGCCTTTTTACAATAATCATGAATGCCAAAAACCCTAGACATCCAAAAACCTAACCCTAGGAGATGAAGCGCCAAAAGTCATGTGGGCCCCGTTTGGGTAAGTTAGTACATCAACTTCCCGGGGTCATAACTTTTGCATACGATCTCTGTTTTAGGTGTGTGATATGCTATTGGAAAGGTATCGTTGAGGAGATTCATTTTGGGGGCTCAATATTTCCTTTTACTATCATTGAGGATCTCTATCCCGAAAAACCTTCATTTAGGCCCTCAAAATGGCCCCGGAAGTTAAAACTGCTAAAAATAGTAAATTGCCAAAATTGTCAGAAAACTGTTTTGAGCCAGTTGGAAAGGGTGGGTGGCCACCGATATCCATCTGGATCACCTTCCTTCTTAGAGAAACCTCGGGCCACAAATATTTCCTTATATTTTTCAATACTGCCATCAACTGGGTGTTTCGTCTTGTAGATCCATTTCGAACTCACCACAGATTTTTCCTTTGGTCTGGGAACCACATACCAGAAATCATTCTACATAATGGACTCATATTCCTCTACCATGGCATTTTCCATACTTGATTTTCTGCATCCTCTTCATAACTGGAAGGTTATGCATCCATTATGTCACACAAGCATGCCACATAGTTGAAATACGGCTTCGGCTTCTTACTTTCCCTGAAATATTTCTTTGGGGCACCAATTATTTATACATCTCTGATAAGCTCTTGTACCTAAGTTGGTATTCTCTTGTGAGAAGGTATATTGGTTGGTTTATGAGGTTCTACCATGTCATAATCCTCTAGAATGACTTCCTCCAGTTCAAATCCCTCTGGAACTTTAGGAACTTCATTCTCTTCTTCATGTGCCTCTTCTGCATAAATCTGTTTGGATTTCCTAAAAGTTGCATTCTCGTCGAAGGTTACATCTCAGCTGATCTCCACTTTCCGGTGACCGTGAATTTATATAATGTAATTCTTCGATGTCTCACTGTAACCAACAAATATGCCCTTTCGTCTGGAAGGGTCCAACTTTGTCCTCTTTTCCTTAGGGACGTGAACAAATATAGGGCAGCCAAATATTATGAAATGGTTGAATTCTTGGTTCTCTCCTAAAAACATTTCCTCGGGTATCGTGTTTTCAAGCACCTCGTGGGGAATTTTATTCTACACATACACTGACGTCTTCACTGCTTCTGCCCACAGATGCATAGGAAGATATTGATCATGGATCATGGCCTTTACTTATTCCATGATTGTCTGGTTCTTCCTTTCAGCTATTCCATGTTGTTGAGGGTTATATGGAGTAGAAATCTCCCTCTTAATATCAACTTCCTTTCAATACTCCTTGAATTCTTCTGAGGTGAATTCACCTCCATTGTATGATCGCAAGGTATTTATCTTCCGCTCTGTCAAGTTTTCTACTAGAGCCTTGAACTCTTTGAATTTTCCAAAAACTTCATTCTTTGCTTTTAACAAATAAATCCAAGTTTTACATGAGTAATCATCAATGAAAGATACATAATATACATACCCGCTTAGTGAAGCTACTGACATCAGTCCACATACGTCTGAATGAACGATGTCCAAAACTCCTTTGGCTCTGCTATCACTATTGGGAAAGGAGTGCTTCACGTTCTTTCCTTGTGCACTTCATTTTCACACACCATCTAGTTCTGCTTGGATTTCTGGAAGACATGTCACCATTTTGCTCACAATCGGAAGAGCTTTGTAGCATAGGTGATAAAATCTCCTATGCCATAGTTCACTTGGATTCACAATATCATGAACCATTGTGGAATCTGAATGTCCTTTTAATTTGTAGAGTCCTCCTTTTTCAACTCCAATCACTACTACATCATCAAGGGTCTTCCCTCTAGGCCACATAAGAACTTGACCATCAATAAATGCTACTCTAAAACCTTTCTTGTCCAATGCTTAAATTGAGAGAAGATTCTTCTTTAGACTTGGAACATATAGAGCTTCCTTCATCTTCATTGGCTTGCCTGAGTTTAACTTGTAGGAAGCTTCTCCAACACCTTTGATTGGATATTGATGGTCATCACCCAATTTCACCTTGTGAAGTGAATCTTTATGAATAAGTTTAGATAAGGAGTCTTCATAGCTTGTCGTGTTCTTGGAAGAACCAGTGTCTATCAACCAAGTGTCACGTCCATGAGTAGCATTACTTTTGATGGCTGAGATAAGAACATAATCCTCATCACTTGATTCATCTTGCTTTGCAACCTTCTTGGGAGGCTCATCATCTTCAGTTGTGTGAGATTGATGCCTCTTACTTCCTTTATTATTCTTAATTTCCATAATGAGGGGGAAATCCCTAACAAAGTGTCCCAATTCCTGACAACAGTAACATCTGATATTTGAGTTGTCTCTTTGACCCATCTTAAACTTCTTAGGTAAATAATGTTCCTTCTTGTTCTTTCCTTTCCTAGTGTGGGAGGCTAGGGCTTGATCTTCATCTGCCATATTTTCTTTTCTTGCATTTGTCCTAGCTTCTTCCTAGTTACAATCTTCCCAAATCCTATTGAACTTGGGAATCTTCTTTCTTGAAAACAATCCTTGGATGAATGCATCCCATGACCTTGGGAGGCCATTCAAGGTAGTCATCGCCACCTCTTCTCCTTCTACTAAGTCACCAATGGCTTCTATCTGCTCCTTGATTTGATTCACTCTTCAGAAGTAGGAGTGAATAGTTTCTGAATTCTGCATTTTCGCATTCTTCAACTGAGATCTCAGAGACATTCTTTGATTTATGTTGCTTCCCTCAAACAGACGAGTTAAGGTGTCCATCATTTGCTTTGGAGAAGATAATGATGATATATGATGGATACGATGGTCCTTAATGGAGTCTGCAATAATCCTCACCATGTCCTTCTTATATTTTTCCTTAGCTTCATCTCCTTGAGTTTCTTGAACCTCTTTTATAATGAACTTATCCAGTTCATGTTCTTCAAGAAGGAGGGTTACTCTATACTTCTAGGACCTGAAGTTATCAACTCCATCTAGCTTCTCATCAATCTTTGTCCTGGTAATCATCTTGCCTTCTGATGGTCTTGGTTTGTCCGACAACTGTCTCTAGACTGAAAATGACTCCCTTTTAGGCTTCTAGATCTTCAACTGGCTTCTATTCTGGCCTGCTCTGATACCATGTTGGAATTTTAAATTTTCTAGTTACACAACTACAATTACTTAATCCAATAACAATTGTAGTAGGATCACTAAAAGATAGACAATCACAGATACAATAGAACACAAAGATTATCCCGGGAAACCCTTGTGTCGGAGAAAACCCAATAACCAAAATCCTCAATATAGATTCCTTCAATTAGTACAATGATGTGATATAGCTCTCCAAGAAAGACCAAGACCAAAACACCAAAAGAACTAGTTTCCAAGACTTGTGCGTTAGACCTTCTTATGCGCTCCAAGATGCACAAGAGAAGTGTGTGAGTGTGTGTCCAAATGAGAGGAACCTATCCTCTATTTATACACAACACTGTCCCTTGAAGAAACATGATTCTTGACCTAACTAACCCATAAAACAGGGTCGACTAGCCACAATGGGGATTTTTACAATTATAAGTAAAATACCAATAATATAATAATTTTTGTTGAGCGGACTTGTACAATATAATTAAAATAAACTTTTAAAGGTTTGACTAAAACAAATATACAAGAATATATTTTGTAGTTACACTAAAAATATTAACAATCATAATATATTTGTTGATCAAGAAGATTGATTGCATCCAATTCAAGAGAAATATTGGTCACTTTATAACTATCTGAAGATTGTTTACTCTAATTTTCTTCCTCCCACACAACTATATTTAACTTACCTTTTTGATAATCCATATCAGACAATAACCTAGTTTGAGATTATCCCAAATCACAAATCTTGGGAAAAACATCTTGTTTAATTTAAACACCCTTCTTCTTAGTATCCATGAATTTATGGAAATAATCAGCATGCTTGGGTTGATCAGCTTCCAGTGTTCCATTTTTAGCTTGACTTGTTGAATTTGGTGCATTTATTGATGAAGATACTTAAATGAAAATTGGAGTTTGATTTTGTTGATAATCCTCGCTCATCCTGTGACATTTGATCCTTTATTTCTTCAAATTCTTCTAGTTTCTTCTTTTTAGTTGCCTTTTCCTCATTTGTCTCTATGATTTTTGTTAAAACTTTGGTATGCTCGTTTAACCATAGAAAATGTCACATCATTTTCACCCAACCATAGCACATATGCCACCCCCGTGCACAATAACCTTTTCTTAGATAGAATGATTCTGGCAAGTCCATACTAGAACCAACAAATAAACCCTAATCAGAAACACCATTGTTGTAGCAGCAACACAATACCAAGAGAACGCACTTCTACTAATAGAAGCTTACCTTTACCAAGAGAAGCACACAAGAGAGATACCAGAAAGACTGAGATTACACCACGGAAACTGTTGCACCACCCTCTCTAGACTTGCACCTCCTTCTGTTGCAATTGTTGCTCCTCAGACATACACCCTCCTTCTATTGAGTTAGTGTGTGTCAAATGAGCCAGTGCATTCCTTTATTTATACTAGTCTATCATGTGACTTTTCCAGGTTGGGCTGACTTCTCTTTCTAGGGCCTTCTAATTATTTATTATTATTCTCCTTGGGTTGACTTCTCTTTTTGGGGCCTTCTAATTATTTATTATTATTCTCCTTGGGTCGACTTCTCTTCTAAGGTTTTCTCACATATTTTTAATGGTTCTCTTACTTCGAGAATATTCTATTCTAAGTACAAATTTTACATTTGGATGTTAATACCTCCTACAGCTACCAAAACATAAACACTCCCTCTTAGCTAAGGAGGTATTAACTAAGATGGTATTCATGTAATGTCTCAAACACATCCATCCATCTCACATGGCATGGGAAAGAATCACATGGTCTTGCAAACCATTCTACAGGTAGCATCACCATAGCCACACAGGCTATATCATGATCAAATAGATCATGTCTCAAGTAGCATGGCTACAAAATCCATCTCATGATCAAACAAATCATGTCACAAGTATCACCATCATAACCACACATGCTTTGTCATAGTCACACACATAGACTGTTTAATGGTCATGTCGCATTCATGCATCTAGGGCCTCATCAACACATGTAGCATCTCTCTAGTGGGAACAACCTCATTGTCCTCTCAAACCTTATGTCATTATAGAGATTTCATCTATCTCACACGGAACTAGGCAACCATCCATCTCACACAGAATCCAGAATATGAAATTGAGCCAGTTTACACAGAACTGTGCTACTGTCCGATCCAAACAGAGTCTGGGCAACTGCAATTCGCTAGCTCACACAAAATTTGGCATCTAGTTCCCACATAGGATCATCCATCTCACTCACACAGAGTCTGGATAAATGATCACTCGTGTACATAGGATCATCCATCTCACTATTATGGAGTTTGGATCAATGACCACTCATGTACATAGGGTCATCCATCTCACTAATACAGAGTCTGGATCAACAACCACTCATGTAGAACTATTCCTTCTGGTTGGCACACCAATCATCCATCCCATAGTGTTTGGGCATCTAACCACAAGGGTTAGGCGATGTAGTGGGCACACAGTACCCATCTAGCCCAAGGCTAGGAAACACCTCCAACCACACAGGTTGGCCCTCCAGCTTGAAAATTTGGGAAACTCACCCTCCCTGAAGGATCCGTGTCTACTGACCTTGTGTGAGGTCATGTTGATTAGTGCCATAGTTAGTAATGTGCCTATAAATGACCACTTGTTGTTGCCACACTCTACAAGCTACTTCCCCAAGAATTGCATATGTGATTCATCACTCCATTTTACGAGGGACGTCCTTCTGGACCACACCAAGCTTATCCCTAAAGTACTCAAACTTCACCCTTGACAGAAGCTTGGTCAACACATTTGTTATATGTTCATCTATAGTGACATAATGGAGCTTGATTGCTCCCTTATGCACCATATCTCTGATATAATGGTACCTGATCTTGATATGCTTGGACTTGTCATGAAAAACCCAGTTCTCTGACAATTTCACACAACTTTGGTTGTCGCACCAGATACAACTCGCATCTAACTTGAGATAAAACAATTCTGCAAGCAGCTTCCAAATCCACACTGCTTCGTTGTTATATGAGCATGCTTCTATATACTCTACCTCAGTCATACTGAGCGCCACACTAGTCTGATTCCTGTTGAACCATGAGATCATGGTTGATCCCAAACTGAAGCAACATCCAGATGTACTCTTCTTGTCTGCGACATTACCGACCCAATCTGAATCAGTATATCCTTGCGGGATTATCTCACGATATGAAACATATTTGATTCCATAATCAATTTTACCTTTCATGTAACTTAACACATGCTTTGCCACAACCAAGTGAACACGTATTGGTTCAATCATATACTGACTCAAAGTGTTCACTGTAAAGCATATTTCTGGCCTAGAATTCATCAAATACATCAACAAACCAATCATGTGTCTATACATGGTGGCACCCACTGTCTTTAAAGATGTATCACTCAATAAATTCATATTTGTCACTATCGGTGTAGGCATGGCCTTACAATCCATCATTTTGAATCTCTTCAAAATATCTACAACATATTTTCCTTGGTTCAGGAAAATATCATCTGGTCTCTACCATACCTCTAGAACCAAGAAGTAATGTTTCATACCCAGGTCTTTCATCTCGAACTCTGATGCAAGCTTTTTCTTGCACTCAGCGATGAGCTTCGCGTTCCCTGTTAGAAACATGTCATCCACATATAATAGTAATATCATTGGTCCATTATCCTCAACCTTTTAGTAAAGGTTAGGATCTTCTTTACTCTTTGTAAATCCCAAGCTCATTAGAAAATTGTCTAATATGGCATATCATGCCCTGGGTGTCGTAAAAATCCTTCTTCAATCTGCAGACATGAGACTCATTTTCATGTATCTTGTGGTTTCTCTATGTACACTTCTTCTGGCTACTAGAGAAAGTGTCTCATCATAATCTTCTCCCTCTTGCTAGGAGAAACTTCTAGCCACAAATCAAGCTTTGTACATCTCTATATTGTTATCTACAACATGCTTGATCTTGTAGATCAACTTGGAAGTCACCACTGGCTTCCTCCTTTGTCATTGAAACAAGGGAATCTTCCCAGGAGATCTCATATCTCCTCGAAGCCTATAAAGCTTCGATATACCCTCCTCAACTCATGGCACTTTTCTGTCAGTCCGAGAAGACATCTCTCTCTCCCATCTGAATCGAAGGAGGAAGACTTTTTTAAAGTCTCTAAGCCATTGAGTCTCTCTAAGATCATGATCACTCTGAGTCTTCATGCTCCCTCTAAATCTTGACTTCCTCTGAGTCTATATAATCTCCAGAGCCATCTGCTCCCTTTGTATGTGATGATCTCCTCTGAAGTCTAATCTCCTATAAATGGTCTATGGGAGGTTGTTCCTCCCTACTGGATTGTGATGGTTGACTCCCTCTGAACTCTAGCTCCTTCTGAGATGGTATTTGGTGTGGTCGTCTGCCTCACTACTTGGTGGAGCCATCTGCTCCTTCTCATGATATGTCTCATCAATGTTATATATCTTTGCATCCTGCAAAGTGTCATGGGATCGTGTTGGTCTCTTCCTAGTTACTGCAATGATTTTGGGTAGGCCCTTCTGGCTCTACTAACTCTTCTTGATGATATGAAGAGTGATCAACTGAATTATAGGGATTTGTTTGGTCATCTTTGGAGCCTTTTGCTCCTTACAATCAATCTCCATATGAGATATTATGTATCTCACAAAAGTACCCTTCTTGCTAGAAGGTTTTAACTTTGTCCTCTTTTTCTTCGATACATGGATGTATACGGTCGTGTATACAACTTCTTATCTGGATGGTCTGCTCCATGTCTCAAACTAGAGGCCATCTAATATGTTGTCTCATGCAACCGTCACTATAGCTCCCTTAGAGTTATCACTTGTGACTTGCCTGAAACAAGAAAAAAAAATAGCAATATCTCCATGGTAACCTTCATGGAATTTACAAGATAACCTGCATGAGACAAGATCAACAAGAGAAAAAATATTTCCAATATAATAGCATTTTCATAAGAACATATATATGTTAATAAGAATAAAATACAATTTCATGGTAATCATGGTAACATTACCTGTAACGGCCCTAGTAGAATATATACTAGGGATTATTAAGTAAAAGATTTATTAGGTAAATAATTTTGCCTACCATGTTAATAACTAAACAAAGATTGATCTAATGATATTAATTAAGTATTTATTAATTAATTAAAGGTTATAATTTTGATTAATTAATTAACTACCTATTACATTTAATAACATGAGTATTAAATTTAAAAGATTAATAAGTTATATTGTTTAAATTAAAAAGGTTACGTACACGGAAAGGGATAACATATTAATTACAAGAGGATAAAATAATAAAGGAAAGGATAAGGGGCATTAACTAGGAGTAGGTAAGGAAGTAAATGCATGAGGCGGTGAAGG
The DNA here is from genome assembly GCA_009831015.1 of Picea engelmannii. Lineage (NCBI taxonomy): Eukaryota > Viridiplantae > Streptophyta > Pinopsida > Pinales > Pinaceae > Picea > Picea engelmannii. Next base: position 661,742 of record ML781731.1, read on the forward strand.
AAGGATATGGAGGCGGGGGAATTTTATGAAGGGCATTATCATTCGACGAGAGATTTTGGGGGATGGATTTTTGGGGGGCTCTCTTGGATTTGCAGAGAGGAGAGTTGAGTTCGGGAGTGGGAAGGTTTAGTACAGGGGCACTGGTTTGCTGGAGGTTTTGGGCACGGGGGCTAGGATATCCATATGATATCCTGGAGGTAGGAAGTTGTCCTAGTTGGCAGGGTGGAACAAGATTTTGGACAGTGTTTACACAGTTCAACAGCGATCAACAAGGCAGCGGACAAACGGAGGGTTAGCATCATACCTAGGTATTTAAAATTGTGCATTTGTTATAAAAATTTATTATTCGTTATTAAATTTACATGCGTATGTGTTAAAATAGAAAGGAATTATTGAATTTTCATAAATCTAGTAGAAGTTATTGTCTTGTTGTAGAATTACTGGATGTTAAATTAATATGGCCACTACATTACCAAGGTGACCTGCCTGGAAGCAAAACAAGAAATATCTCCTAGAAGACATGTTAGTTCATCTTGCACACAAGTACAATAAGCATTTATATCAATAGTACTCACATGCTACCAGGTATTCATTGTATCTATCAGTAACAAAACCTTTGGTTTAAATCAATTTGGTTAGTGGAATGGTGTAAACAACTTCCGAAATTTCGCCCTTTCCTAAATAATGAATTAACCATGGGAAATTTAAATTTAAACCAAGGTATTTTACCATAAATACGTGGCGGGATTTAATTCGAATGAAATGAATAAATTAAAATATAAAATTAAAAATAGTCACTTCACCTTTTTTATGTGTCGACGTCAGCAAGACATATGTTAATTCCTTATTCATTTCAGGGGGTCCTTGAGTGGTTTAAAAACTCGTTGGGGGAGTGAAATGAATGTGCACATGACATGTAGCTCCAACGAATACCATGGTATCACTTTTCGGACCCTGCTGTTAAATATTGAGCATGCGGGGAGGCCGAAATAAAATGTAAGTCGTTGATCTATTTACAAAACGTGATCATCCTATTTACATAAAGACATTAATTATATATATATATATATTGTTTGGCCACTAACAAATTCTTCTCTTCAAACTCCATGTGACTTAAAATCAATAAGGTAATAATTCCCCTATAATGGGTTATAATTATTATTTTTAATAAAATAATTTATATTTAATTAGTGTAAATTTATTTTAATTTTAGATTTATTAAATAGAGAGATAAAAATAAATGGTTGTTTTGTATTTTAAATTTTTTATTATTATATTTTTTTATATTAATTTTTTGTATTTAATTTATTAAAATTATTTTATTTTATACATTTTAATTATATTTAGTAAAGTATATTTTATTTTACATTTAACTTAATTATAGAATATTTAGGGTGTGTGATCAGTTAATAATACATAGGTTAAGAGTTCAATGTATGGAGGATAAAAACATTCCTTCCAACCATCTAAATGAAATCCAATCAACTACTTTACATTTAACCTACTAAAACAATTTAAATGTTTTTTTTTTCTTTTAATTTATTTCCATTTAATTATTTATTTAATTTGTCTTTGTAAATCTATTCAATGTCATTGTTACATTACCTTACACAATGCATATGACTTCTCTCTATGTAATAATCAATCTAACTTAAATAAATATTATTTTGCTCATATAATGGAGATTTGTCCTAGAATTTAGTAGTATCCAATTTCACTATGCATAGACCTTGCATTTTTTAAGAACGTCTTCAGCAAGTCATAGTGTTTTCTGCCCAGCATGGTAAAGCATGGTAAAACAGAGTTCACCAACTACAACACATCTTCATGCAATTGTGGCTACATGCTCAAATCCACACTGGTGAAAAATATCTCTTGATTTAACCACAAAATTATTCAACTTTGATCAATTTGAATGGATCATGTAATTATTGTAGGGAAATCAATTTGAATGGGTCATGGGGCAGTGAAATGAAGAAAGAGCAGCACTGGAAAAGAAGGAAAAAAAAAAGAAAATGAACGATGTATACCTTTTAGATAAAAGAAAATATGGCCCCATATGCCTCATTTTGTGGTTGAAATCTGAAACAAGCCTTGATTTTTACTCTCACTTGACCCATATGCCCAATAGAATTTATAGGCATTGGGTTCACCTTCAAACCAACTCAAAATATTTGCCAAAACTCACTTACAAGCATAAATTACAGATCTGGAAATCACCTCATATATATTATTAAAGATTTGTCCCTTCAATTCAATTTCTATCAATCATTGATAAATTTTAAAGAGTTTGAATTGAAGTATATGTAGAGGCCTGCAAAACGTTGATATTGGAAGCCTCATACTGTAACATACCCACTAGCTAAAATCAAACTTTTTCGTTGATTTCTCAACGATGAGAATCCCCGAAGCTCACAGCAACGAACTGCCAAACCCGATGCACCTGTCACGGCCTCTTTTCACGCGCCTGTGACATTTCCTAGATGATAATTTCGGGTTTCGGGGTTTCGTGATTCCCGCTGACAAGAGTTCCTGTCCTCTCGAACTCCCGATCTCCGATTTGTTGATGCGCCCCTTTACGCGCTAGCCCTCCTGGCTAAACTCCTTTCCCATATGACTGCAGCCACATTGCTTATTGGGGTTTCAAACTTTTCAATGCCGAAATGCATTTGTCCTCAAGACTCGCGATCCTCCGATTCCCGATATGACGTCAGTTAACAACCCCTTTTTTCCTTTAGCGCGATCAACGGTTGTGGTCACCCATGAAACCAACAGTCCCTGATTTCTATCGGGACTTCGGGGTTACAAATGTCTAAATGCATTTGTTCTCAGGACTGTCGATCTCTCGAATCTCGATTCTCCGCTATGCTGACAGTTGGCCCCCACGATGGAGCTTTCCCTTTCTTGTCAAAATTTTGGACTTCGCGATTCCGAATTGCAAGGACTTCTTGTCCACGGGATTCCTGATTTCCCGACTCCCGAAATGCCGATGGACGACTTTCTTTTCGAGAAACCTCCTGAATGATCTGATCTCCTCCACACGTCCTCCTCAAGATGGATGGTCTTGATCGTCTCTCGCGATTTCGCGACTTCTGATTCTCCGAAAGTCTTGTCCTCAGGACTCGCGAAATACCGAACCCCGATGCACCTATTGACTTTTCTATCGGGACTTCCCCGATGGTCTGGATCTCCGCCACGTGTTCCGGCTGATAGACGGCCCTGATCCAATCTTGTGATTTCAGAGTTTTTGATACCCCGATGACAGAAATTCTCTGTCAACTCAAAACCCCGGTAGTCGATATACCGACGGGCTCTCGATTTCCGCCACGTGTCTGCACAAACGGACGGTCCAGATCATTTCGATGTTTCGGGACTTGAAATGCCCCGACTTTCTCGACCTCGAGAATTCCGATATCCCGAGTACCGATATCCCGATGTCTCAACCTTCTCGTCGGGATTTTACCTCTACTGTTCACGAAGGTTTAACAGATCCAACGACTGTCGGGTTTTTCTAGCTACGCTCTAACGGTTCAGATCTGTCCCACCTCACGCATTCTTCCACTACTTCGTGGATGTGGAAAGATCAACGGTCCAAATGTTCTCATGGACCTTGGGGGGGAGGGGTCTACGATCTCGATTTCATCGCTATTCACGAAGATAGAGAGAAAAAGGGGCAAGGTAAGTAACGCCCTTGTTACTTTCGTCAATCTGACGGTCGTGAATGACCATGGGTCTTCCGACAGGATCTCATCCGTCGATTCGTTACTTATCCCTACACTTCTACTTTGGAATCTTAAGAGGGTCATTCCTCCTCGTACAGGGTTATTAAGACTTTCACATTCAAGTCCTTTTTCCAGGTTCTTCGTAAACCTTTCCAAGGAGGGAATCTCTGCGAAGAGATCTATTCTGGGGCTTTCCTGGAGACAGACAAAGGGAAACAAACTCTCGAGGATGGACTGGAAGTCTGACTTGGTTCAACTCATGCATAATTAAATTCATTTATCAACATAAGCCATGTGTGGTATTTCTGTTATAAGCATATATCTAACATTTCTTATCAAAACACTGCACAGACATTCTTATACTGTAATTGTTCACAATTTCACAGTTTATGAGCATATATGTCAGCATATGAATTTCAAGATGCAATATGAAAAACACTTATCAGAAATAACATCAGAAGTGGGTGCGACTGCTGAGAGGGGTGCTCGTTTCCACCCAATCGTAGGCTTAGCGACTCCCAAAGGATTTACCACTAGCCACCCCCGAGCTGAGACCACGATGCTATGAGACTGCGTCTCTCTGTCTGCCAGTGACCATGAGCGAAGGTTGCAATCCTTCCTCTCTGCTATCACTCACTCTGCGTAATGCCAAAGTTCCCCTCGCGTCTGCCCTCCCCCATTGCTTCTTCCCCACGCCTTATCCTCTTGCGAGGTTGTGTGTGGCACGATTATCCTCGTGCTGATCAGGCCTGAC
>ML781732.1:0-55744 GCA_009831015.1 Picea engelmannii
AAAGATACAATAATATTTTAAATTTATTAATAATTTCATTTACTGATTAATACTTATTTATAAAGTCCATAAAATGTATAAGAATCATTTTTAACTCCATAAACATGTGCAAGAACTTGTGTATGTGAATAATTCATTCAATGTCTAAATTTGTAGCCAAAAGAATATTTATTTCTAGAACATTCTCCAATACAAAAACTTTTTATTAAAAAAGAGTTTTATATAACATAATCCATAATTTATATTTATTTTCAGAAACTTCTTCATTACAAATTTTTTTATTAGGAAGGATCTTTATATAAGCTATAGTCATAATTTACTAGTTCCAAAAGAAAAAAGATAGACTCATCTTCCAAAAACATGTGTTATTTAGTATAATTTTTCTTAATATCAAATGATAAGCTCAAGGATAAATGACAGAAAGAACAAACATTGGAGATTTCGCTGAAAGTTTCATTGAATTTCTTATTTCACAATGTTACCATTTGAAAGCTTTGTAATCTCTTTCGAACCACCTTTAGGTTATTACAATTGCTAAAATCTAAATGTTTCATACTTTAGAGATTTGTTATTTGAGAGGGTAAATATTTTAGCTTGATGCAATGACTAACGCTAAAAAGTTAAAGAGAAGAGAGATTACTTGTACCTTCATGGAGATTTCCAATTTCAATCCAACTCAAATTAAGAAATTTGAGTTGTTTCAGTTCCCATAATGATACTTGCAATGATTTTAATTATGTACTTTCTAGATCCAACACCTTAAGAGAAGTGAGCCTTTGTATAAATGTTTCTGGAATCTCTTTCAATTCTGATTTTCCTAGGAATAGGGTCACTGATTTTTTACATCTTAATTCCTTTGTGGGGAGAGACTTAATATGAATTCCAAAACAAATATTATTTTGCAGTCAATCTCGGTGTCAGGGAATTGTTTATGTATTTGGCTTGGTCTAAACAAACATTTATCCTCAGTTTCTCTAATGTATATTTCCATGTCAGGCACATCATCGTGAACTATAATTACATTTTCTTGATGTTCCACTTGGAATAAGCAAGGATTTTCAAGAAACTTAACATATAAGTTGATCCATGTGTATTTGGTGTTAATGAGAGGGGAGTTTGACAATAGATTTTTCTTTGTTGTCAACATCTCTGAGCACACCAAAGATTAAAAAAAATCATTTCAACTTCATGTAAAATTTTGTCAACATGGATATAGAGAAGGTTCTTCCACTCAAATGCGTATGGTTTTATGTGGAAATCCACATCTTGGGTTATTTCGACATTCATTTTAAGTTAATATTATATCATGAACATGGCTACTTCCTCAACTTCCTATAAAAATCTATCATAGATAAGAAAGGTTTTTAAAATACCAAATATGGAGGAAGGCCAAAAGATAGCAAGCTAGAACAATGTTATCCACACAATTTAATTTTATTTTAAACCCTTACCATTAAGAAGAGGAAACTCCTAATGAAGAGAGAAATATGGGCCTAACCAGAGGAAATTCTCGAGGGAAATACCTTCAATCTAAAACAACAAACTAGATGTTGGATCCTGAAGATCCTCAGACCCGAGTTGAGAATCAAAACCCATTAAGGAATTCCAATAGAATATTAAACCAGTCACTAAAGAAATACATAAAGGAGATCTCTCGGTTATAAAAGTAAACTTCAATAAAATAATAGGAGGGAAGTTTATCAAATAACATCCTTCAATCCAAATTGGATATATACCTCAACTCAAATTCAATGACAACGCCATACCAATAAAACATGAGAAGACAACCGAAGTAAAAAACAATGATGAACACTTCAACAGGAAATCAAACAAAGTATAACCTTTCAAGTCTCTCATTTAGGTTTGGGAAAAAACTATCCCAGTTATTAGATTCACAACCTAAATTTTTTATTGTTCCTCTCACCGATAAGGACCCTTTAAAGGAAAATGACCAACATTTTTCCACCAACAGATCTCATGCATGAGTCTTAGCTTTCAGATATCTGATTTTGAAGACATGATGACTATGTTTAGAACACATGATCTTGTCTCAGTTTCCATGTTTAAGTTCAATCTAAAACACCTACTATCTATATTGACTTCACATACTTTGTCTTTCCATTTACATTAGGTCCTAAGTATTTTTTTTCTCTACCGATCCATTTTTTGGGATGCCTCATTCTCTTATACTAGTGTTTTCTACAACACTATGTTTTTAAATGAGATTTCATTTGTTGTTAATGGTTCTTTACTTCATTCAATTAGATTCTTGTTATCAACTTATCATTCATATCATTTTGCAGACAATGAGTGGAATTGTATCCTTTGGCATCACATATATAACAAATTAAGGGCAAGTTCTAAAGATTCCAAATCTTTGTCCTTGATATCCTCCACATGGGTGTGCAGTCTTATTGTTTTCTCCATGCTAGGTATTCTTCCTCGTGATGTTGTGTTCCTCCAAGTATTAGGCACTCGATCCCAAGAATGCAAAAGTAATAAATACTAATGTTCTAACTATTTCCAATACCCAAATTTGATGTGGGTTTCTAATGTGATTTGCAGACACATAATCATGAGCTATAGGGAACCCCTTTGCACATGGAAATGATAAAATCTTAGATAAAATATCCCTCAATAAATATTCCATATACATTGGAAATATAGTATAGAATCTCCGCTCATCCTGTTGGAAATCTACTACACAAACTCTTCACAATCCTTATTAGAAAATAATTGAACCCCGAGTGGACTAATCCAAATAAAGAGATTCTAGTAGACATTTTCATTATCCACACTATGTTGATGCATTCTTATGTGTAAAAATATTGTCATTGTGAAACCTCTCCTCATGCCCAATTTTGCTTCATTTCTAGTATAAGAAACTACTCCAATGACAATACTATAAGATCCTTCTTTAAGATCAGAATATGGGAAGCTCTTTGAAGGAGGAAATGTTGATGATAGGTTTCCTTACGGTTCTTTTTTTAATTTTTTTTACCGCTAGAGCTTGCTTGTGAAAAATCATTTTGGTTATACTATCTTTGAGGATCTTTAGTTTTATCAAGTGAATTTTGTAAGAATCAAATTATTATTATACAAAAATCTTATGGCCTTGATAAGGGTTGAGTTAATGTCAATAAATGACTCATGTACTATGAATTAGTTAGAATTCACCTAAATATTCTTTTCCAATGAAACTAGAGGTATTCTCTACCTTTGTTGATAACTTAACTTGAATTTCAGTAGTCTTTCTAAGTCAAATATAATGACGCTTAAGAAAATGAACAAATAGTTACATATGCTTTCCATGAGATATGGAACAAAAAGATTCTACATTGTAAATTTAGAATAAACTTCCTATGTTTTTTTTATGGAGAGAAAATAAACTAAGATGAGAAGTAAGCCAGCTTTGACACTACTCATAGGGCATATCATTATCATGTATGCATGAACTAGAAATATCTATGATTAAATAGTAAATGAGAGTCCATAAGGTGAAGCAAAGTGTTGATTAGAGATATTAGTTAGCAAATAATTGGAGACACACAAAGATAAAATATCATGATCTAAGTTAGTGAAATACCCAGCCATATCAAAACCATGAACACCATAATAGAAAAAATCTTACAAAGATGTTATCCATGAAATTTGCATAACAAAAATAGTATTTCAACCCAATAATTCACATCATTTACCTTATCATTGTATGCATTTTCCTTATCTTTGCATATAAAAATGTATAGACTTACACATAAAAGTAATTACCCATAAATGAAGATATTGGTCTATAAGTAGGGGTCTCCTCACATGACATAGCCGTGAGTTCATAACTATGGTTCACTTAAAAATTCATAATGATGAGTATTTGGGAACAAATAAAAATAGTAAATGAAGGTTTCAATGGCACAATAAGAGAATGATAAGGTTCTTGATATGGATATGTTGAGTTGTATCCATTTGGGGTGTTAGTTAAAATAACTCTTTGGACCAACATTCATAACTTGAGAAAAAATACTCAGAATTGTAGCATAAATATTGAGAACCCTTAGTTTCTTAAGAATGAAATAACAACTATTAAAAACTAAAATCCTCAATCAAAACAACAATCTTTGAATATGTTAGTTTAAACACACAATGCTAGAAATTAAGATGACCAGGTCTTCATATTTAGGGGGAGTGTTACACTCTTGGAATTGTCTCTAATAATTTGGGAAGAAATCACAACACTTCCAACCCTTTTAATAATAGCCCAAGAAAAAGGAATACAAAAAATACAAATTTTTGGGGACTCCAAACTTTGCATTGACTAGATCAACAATTATTTTGTTTTTACATAATATCTTCTTGCAACCTCTTTTGGATTATATTTTTCTTCTCAAAAAGAATTTTAGAAATATCTCCTTTACTCATATCTATAGGGAACATAATGGTTTAGAATATGGACTCTTGAAGCAAGTTGTACAAGTCCAATAAGTCATGTTGGAGATGACAAAGCACAACCTAGAAGGATATTTCCCTCTAGAACTAATACAACTTACCCATTATTTGTGTTACTATTATAAAATGATCATGATGTATTCCCTCCACATGTTTATGTTTTTATTCTAATAATTATCATAAGGTTGTATAAGTTGGGACCATGATATTTTATGAATCTTGTGATGGTTTGTTGGTTTATTTTTTTACCAAACTTATAGTCTCATTTTTGGATGTACATTGGAAATTTTTTATAGTGTAGGTTTAAATTCAATAATACTTAAGGATAAAATCAAAATATCATCCATCATTTTAGACATGATATCAATATAGGATATATATGTGTGTGTTGATAGCTATAATGGTCGCAATGACCTCGTCCTTATGTACTTTCAAAGTGCAACACTTTTTCATCTTGAACAAAGGTTACTATTTGTTCCTAGAGAAAAAAATGTGAACAAACAACCATCAAGATAAATAAATCAAATGAGAGCCCATGAAACTTTAAATTCCCATCGCTGGTCATTTTGTCCCTCAAATATGATCTAAAATTTTAGTTTCCCATCAACAAGCATAGAAAATGTGGTCAAATACATTTGAAGATATAGTTAAAACCATAAAAATAATAGGTAAAGATCCTTCACAAATTCCAACATTTTAGCCTAGTGTTTCCAAAAAAAATTATGGTTTCATAAGAAGTCAATCGGTTTCACTTAGATAGCCCATGTAAAATTATTCTTGAAAAATAAATCAAAATGAGGTTCAACGAAGAAAGATTGTTTGGAACCTAAGAAATATACTAATTATTGGAGAGGTTTAGAGAATTGAGGACTTGTATGGATCCCAATGAATAATGAACAAGATCTCTCAATTTATTTCTAGTGAGGTTTATTTTAGAGAGAGCATCATAGATCTATAATGTACAACGTACAAAACCAAAGAGCATGTTATGCTACCAAAGAGACCATTATTTCTTGCATCTAGTCCAACAAACAACATTGCCTATCCGATTCCTTGATTCTAGCTTCCTAAGAACTGATTTCTTTTTATGATCAAAACAAAGTTTTTACATTTATGATTTATTGATTCATTTCACCCTCAAAATTAGTGAAGATCAAATCAAATATGGTGGCATTGGGTAATCCCTAGAGACAGGGTGGTAGCCTACCACTTAGAATATTATTTCTTAATTGAAGGTGTTCAAGTTCAAACAATCCCCATATTATTTGAGAATATCACATGTGATTAAATTTTGGATAATAGGAAAGAAAAACATTTTACCTCTTTACAAATATATAGGAGTATCATACCAACAAACCCATTATCTGGTGCTTCTATGTTACTAAAATCAAACAAACTACCAAGGATTTATGGTAATAGGTCAATGATATTGTCCCTCTGAGATACCATAGCTTTCCAAACCATTTCGACTTTTTCCCAAAAAATGTTTAGATGGAATTAAAGAGACACCACATTTTTCAATATTGCAAGCTTAGAGAAAGCCCCATCGAAGGAGTATTAGAGACACAAAAATACCTCAAGGACATAAGGTTTCTAAACCTTAAAGGGATATCTCAAATAATATAACTATATTAGAGTTTCAACTGATATAACTTCATAAGCGTTATGATTTCTTATGGTATAATTTATGTTAAATAATTGTAGACCAGTTTAGGTTTCCTAACAATTTAATATTATTGATATAAGGCCATATAGGTTCTATAAGGGTATGGTTTCACAAGTACAACCGACTAAGTAATCTGAAGATTCATATTTTTGCGGGTACCAAGATTGAATCCAAAGGATTATCATCTAAGTTCAAATCATACAACTAAATCAAATTTGTGACACAAATATGGAACTTACTAGAAAATTTGTTATTTGACAATTTTAGACTTTGCAGGGGGCTGAGTGTGGAAACATTAGGTAAAATCTGGGTCAAAAAATTAGATTTAAGGTTTAATGTTTACAATTGAATATCATTAATAAAAAACCCACCTTGAGTGATTCCATAGAAAAAATTATAACCCAACTAAATACCTTTAAAGGCCTTTGGCCCACAAATGAAAGAAGAAGGAACACCACTTGATCCATTTCTCTCCAAATTTATTTCTATGACCAAACCAACAATTTTGCAAGTCATTTCATTTCATTATTAATTGCAATCCTATTGATTCCACTAGAGAAAGTGCCTCTAAAGTGTCTACCCCTTCTCAAACATTCAAACCTGAAGGGCACATACCCTAGCTTGAACTCTAATTAGTGCTTGGATCCAACACAAAGTTGTAGCTACCCAATTTCACACCATGTGTTTTTGAAACAATACTTGCAACTTTACTATGCCTTGTAAATCATGTAGGTCTCATCTTGCCTAGAACTAGCATCTAGTATGCATCAAATCAAGTTTCATAAAATGCAATATTGGAAGGCACTGTAGCAGTCATGGAAACCTAAAATTGCATAATCTAACCTTCCTATGTCAACAAACTGAGCTTGGTGCCATGGAATAAAGTAAAATATGTAAGGCATCCCTGACACATTTTCAAAGAATCTAGTATGAAACCCTTCATTGAACCAACAGAATGACCAAGGATAGCACATGAAGTTTTTCCTCTAACTAGGGAAATTGCAAATAATACTATTTTGAGACCTATTTCATGCTTAAATTAACCATCTAGAGGGATCCTTTCTTTCATGTCATTTTTGGCATTTACATCAGAATTCAATTCCTATGAGAGAGGGCACTTCATTGGAGGAGTTACATTGTTATTAGAGGTAGACATGGAAAGAACACACTTTGAAAGATAATTTTAACACCAATTTAAATGTATAATGTCTTGGAGAGAGGACACACCCACTTCGAGCCAATTTCATGAACTCATTCATGGCAGTAGTTACATACAGTTCTAGTCACACTTCATAGGGAGTTACATCCAAAAATATCTATTTTAGGAACATATTGAGGTAAAATTAGTTGGGAGCAATGTTATTGAGTTTGAACCTGAACCCACTGGTCCAAACCCTTAACTAACCCCCAAACCAATGGTTGAACCAAAAAAACTATTTCATACTCATTCTAGATAACTTCAAACAAAACAAAACCCCTGCCCACTCCCTCCCAAACCCCGAAACAATTAAATTTTTCATATTTGTGTATTTAATAGTAAATCAGGTCAGTCTTAGTTCCCTATCGATTTGACTCTTATCGGTTCTAGTATTGGTCCCAGTCCCATTTATAGTTATTACAACTTTTCTTTCGAGTTACATTCTACTATAGGGATGCATGAATATGAAACCCTACATATAATTACCTTTTAAATGAAATATTGATCCGAAAAAACCCATAAATGGTAAAGATTTCAAATAACAAAAAAATAAAAAATGGAAAAAAAAACTAGAAGAAACCCTACAAGATTCCCTATGCCATCGAATAAGATCATATAAACACATGCAAACTCTGCTCAAAGAATTTTGGAATGGAAAACTTCACATAGAAAACTCACCAGGAAGAACTTTTTGACCTGGAAAACACTTGGAGGGTGAACTCCACTTTTCTAGTTATTTACTAAATGAAAAACAACATCGTTACATTTCATGAAAATTTCAGGAGGGAAATTTGCATTCTCTACTCCTAATTTCCCAAGTTTTCTTGGGAGAATGTGGATTTGAAGCACAGAGGATTGAATTTTGTTCGACGAATGTGGATTTGAAATGTAGAAGGTGAAATTCTTATGGGCAAATGCAGATTCGAATTGCAAAGTGTAGAGGGATAAATATTCCAACGAATTAAAAAAATTAAAAATATACTTGGCGAAGAGGTTAAGTATTTATCCATTAAATGCATTTTCTGGGCTAAACTTCATAAATTTCATAAAGCATTATATTATAAAAATTTCTTCCACTTGAAATTTTAGGGCCTCATATTTTTCCCAATGGCAAAATTTCGCCCCTAAAATCATCTATGATTCCATGCTTACACATTATGTTATGCTTTGTTCCCCTCTTAATTTAATTGTTGATATGGTATTTTATGCACACATGTGTATTGAATTACTCTTTAGACTTATTGTATTTTCATTGATTTCCTAAATTGATTTAATTCACCCCTCATTAGTTACTTTATAAAAAAATTTATTGTCCTCCCAGTAAACTAGACTTAGGCTTAGTTATATTTTTAATTAAAAAATGTTACACCATTAGGGACTATGATTAAGAAACTCAGTCTGCAATTAATTAATTTAGCACTGCTCAAGATTTTACAAAGTTTACCATTCAATCAGTTTTCTAGGCCACCTAGATTCATTGAATCATTTTTTTTTTATACTGTAACATGCCCTTCAAGATGCACTCAGTGCTCCAAGGATTCCACTCAGCATTGTTTAAAATTTTAATTATGCGACATGCCCTTCAAGACTCACTACGTGCTCCAAGGGTGTCACTCGCCTTTGACTATTTTTGGTAGTTTTCCAACCCTTGGAGTCATTACTCCATCAAGTGACCTTGTGAGAGACTAAGGGCATCTAAGGAATAAGGGCCCTACCTTATTGTGTGCCCGTTAGAATCTTTGTGAGAAGCTATCTCAGTCTTCCCTCACGGCATCGTGGATCTCTTGAACTAGGTAATCATTAGCCTACAATTTGAGCCATGACAAGAGTGCTTATAGGCTGCGACATGGGTGCTGCCACATGTCTCCCTCAATATATGGTTGTTGTGCATGGCCCCTTTACTCCTTATGTGAGTCTGATTATCAAGCAACTATCAACCTGCATCCATCAACAAAACACTATCATCAACCCATAAAAGCATCATAATATACCTGATCATATGTCACATATGCATAAATACAAATAACCTAACCATATACAATCCACTCCCTGACTCGATCCGGAGTCCAAGGAGGTCCACTGATGCCATTGATATCCTCAGCCTGTCAAGTGTCCTGCACAGACAGGGAAACTTGTCAATAGCATCTTTCAATACATAGATATCAAATCACATAATGTCATAATCATCAACATCATCATAAGAATCCATAAGACGAAAAACAACCATATACTAAAACTAAATCACTTGCATGCAAGTGTCCTCAAAGAATAATTCAATCATGATCCTGCAAGAGCGGGATGTTACATACACCCCCTCTTTTTTTAAAATTTGTCCGGAAGTTTCAAAGTAGATATGTGCAGCAAATAAAGTATCTAACAATATCTAAATGTCTAAATATCAACAAAAATGGAAATTGTTGGCACATATCATATGTGTGCTCCCACGTAGCCGAGTGTGGACTATAATTGTCCCACTGGACCTTCACCCAATCGACTGTTTGAAGCCATAGTTGTTGAATTTGAGGGTCCAAAATGTGTATTGTCTTTGTCATGAGAACACCCTCATCTGGCACCTGCAAATAACTCAATTCAATCACATCCATAGGATCACTAACATAATGTCACAAACAGATACAAGATAAACATCGTGCAATGCCTCAAAGAATGAGGCACGGTTATTCGATAGGAAAACTTCATAATTATGGTCAACGCAATGCACATTGGCAAAAACATTTTTTCGATCTTGCACTTCTTCCATCCCTTTTTATTATCCTTTGTGTTTTTTCTTCAATTTCTTGGATCGCTTCTGGTCCTACCAGGACCCTATCCTCAAGTAGATCCCACCTCAATGGTTTCCGACATGGTATCTGGTACAAAAACTCAATGGTTCCATCATAATGTTACCTTGATAGTTGTTTTTTTATGCAACTATACCAGTGCCAAGATATCTTCCCAAAGCTTTATTCGGTCTGTCACGTACATACACAACACATCTTCCAAAATTGATTCATTCTTTCTATCTACCTGTCAGTCTCTGGGTGATATGTTGTACTGAAGTTTATTTGTGTTCCTAGGGCCTCTTAGGAACTATTCTAGAATCATCATGTAGCCACCGATCTTCTATTGAATACTATTCTTTTTGGAATTCCATGCAATCTCACAATCTTGCTGATAAAAATCTAGCCATGTATGGTGTCTGATATGTCATACACATAGGAAGAAAATGTGCACTCTCCATGAGAGTGTCAACTACCATGATAATCGATTTGTGCCTCATGACTGTCAGTGGAAATCCAACAATGAAGTCCAACTAAATGGCCTCTTAATTCGATTCTGGATTAGCATGTGGCATATTAATCCTTTCGGATGTATATGTTTAGCTATCACTTGCTGACATTCTAGACCTCTCACCACGTAGTTGACTATGTACTCCTTCATTCCTTTCCAAAAGAATAAGGGACTATGATATTCTCTCATCATATTGACTCCTGGATGAGCCATGTACACTTCTCTATGAGCTTCGTTTAAGATCAAATTTCTCAATTCGTCGCTAGGCGTTATGTAAATCTGGTTATTAAACCTCATAAATTGTCATTGTCCAATGTAAATACCTCAAAAAATGGTACCTCACACTGTAAAGTTGGAATATATTTTTGAATATTCATCTAAAGAGGTATGACCGAAAATATGTGTGATCTCTGACTCAACGCATCTCCCACTCTGTTCACTATCCCTTTTATGTAGGTAATCTTAAAATTATACTTTCTAAGCAATTTTGACCAATGCCCTTTTCACGCGTTCAAGTCACCTTGCATAAAAATGTGTTGCAAACCATGGTGGATTGTTTTCAATTTGAATTATCTTCCAATCAAGTAGTGCCTCCATACTCTCACGACATACACAATGGCCAACAACTCTAATTCATGTGTCACGTAGTTCTCATCATGCTTTCTTAACTTCCATGAGATGTAATTTATCACTTGATCATTTTGCATCAAGACTCTACCTAAGCC
This sequence comes from Picea engelmannii, assembly GCA_009831015.1. Taxonomy (NCBI): domain Eukaryota; kingdom Viridiplantae; phylum Streptophyta; class Pinopsida; order Pinales; family Pinaceae; genus Picea; species Picea engelmannii. Next base: position 11,318 of record ML781732.1, read on the forward strand.
TTCCTTGGATATTTCTGTGCATACCAAGAGGTCCTCGTCCATGTCAGGGGATTTTGGTATCAACACTATCATTTGCAATTCCATAATCGGATTTTCTACCTTCCAAAAACCTTCGATGAACCATCGATAATATCCATCTAAACCCATGAAGCTACTCACTTCTGGAATGTACGTCGGCGTAGGCCATTCCATAATATCCTTTATCTTTGTTGGATCCAAAGTGATTCCTTTGTCAGAGACAACATGCCTTAAGCAATGAAACCTTGAGAGCATCGTGACAGTTTCCCGTAATTTGTGTTCCCGCAAATGTTGTAATATTAAGCACAAAATTTTGTCATGTTCCTCTATCATCTGAGGATATATCAATATGTCATTAGAGAATACTTGAACAAAATTTTCCAAGTTTTAGAGGAACACCCCATTCATCAAGCTCGTGAATACCCCTGGAGAATTTTTTAGTCCAAACGGTAAAATGGTAAACTCGTAATACTCGAACCTTGTCTTTAAGGAGGTCTTAGGAATTTCTTCCTCCTTGATCCATAACTGGTGATATGTTGATCTCAAATCAACCTTCAAAAATACCATCGCTCCTTTCATTTTATCAAACAAATAATTTATTCTTGGCAACTGATATTGTTTCTTGATCGTTGCCTTGTTCAGTTGACGGTATTCAATGTAGATTCTCTACGACCCATCCTTCTTTCGTATGAAAATAATAGGTGCACCCCAAGGTGACACACTTGGACGCATAAGTCCTAGGTCCAACAAATCCTTCAGTTTCACTTTCAACTCATGTAACTCAAGCGTTGACATTCGATAAGTGTTGTTGCTATCGGTTCAGTTCCAATTTTCGAGTCGATCATAAACTCCAATCTCTCTTTTGGGAGGCAATCCTGGTAACTCTTCTTGAAATACATTAGAAAACTCTCATACTACTGGATAGTTTTCTAGTCCTTTCATAATCCCTTGTCGTTCAACACTAGTATTGCATATAGCTTGCACCCCTTGCGCATGCTCTTCCGTAGTTGTAGGGAATAAATGAACCTTCGGGAAACTCCCTGGTTTCTTCCTACAATCACTCATCTTTATCCCTCGTCATCAGTCATACTCAACTGCTTCATCTTACATTTGAGTATAATATTAGGAAATTCCACCCTGTCCATACTGATTATGATGTCATAAGATCCTAAGATTGTGACGTACAAGTTGGACTTCATTACAATATTCCCCCAAGTTGAGGCTATGAATCTAATGGGCCTTGCCAAAATTTGCTACTACAGTGTTTTTGGCTGACCTAAATACTCTCTCCCTCTCAATCGGACAATCATCTAGGTAATGTAGCTCTCCACATGTCCAACATCCAGTCTTTGGTCCATTACTCTTGGTCCCCGAAGTATAAGTTGTTGGCCTACCCGCTTAAGCTCTTGGTCCATTTTGTTTAACCATCCTAAGTTGTTGCTGCTTCAGGAAATGATGCGATGTGGATTTCATATGTCTCATCATTCTTGAATGAGTCCTACCCTGACCCCCACTGGTCAAATCTTCCTCCACTATGAGGGCCTTCTGGAGTGCATTGTGAAACGTCTAAGGCATTAAGATCCTCACCTTCACACAAATGTTGTCCTTAAGGCCGAACATAAACTTGCTGACCTTGAGCTTCTTGGTGTTCAGATGTGTAGCATACCTAATAAGCTCTATGAAATGAACCTCATATTTGGGTACCATACGAGCAACCTATCCCAAGGCATTGAACTCATTGAGCTGGCGCTCAATGAATTCCTCTGAAAAATACCTCTCCCGGAGCCACTCCTTGAACAGTTCTCATGACACGTCTTAGATGAACCTGTTCAATTATGGCAAGAGCGTCTTCCACCATAGAAGATCGCTCCCCTTTAGTTGAAAGACCTCCATGGATACTTTCATGTTGGAGGGGTAGTCGCAAAGTGGGAAGCACATCACCATGTTCTCCAACCATGACTCAGTTGTTGTGTCATTCGTGGAACCCAAGAACTCAGGAAGCTTGACTTTCTATAGTTCTCTGTGAAGGCTACCTTTACTGAATAGGGTGCGTTGTGGACCCTCCAGGGGTACAAGTGCCTAGGACTCACCTCCTTCTAGATGGTTTAATCATGGCCTATGACATTTCCCTGGAAGGACCTTTTGAGACCCTCCAAATCCATTACAAAAATCAGCTCATGCCCAAGGGCTTGTTCTTCCCCATTGGGGATTAGACCCCTCTTTCATGGTCACTTCTAGAGGCACACACCTCCTCCCTCAGCACCACGTTGTGAAACTCTGCGACGTCCTCTAACCATGATTACCACATGGACTGGTTAAAATTTTAATTAGCGCTAAGTTATTAATAAAGTGTATAATACAGTGGAAGGTGTGTCGATCGAAACTCACGTGGTTAAACCTAGCTATGATACCATAAGTAATGACCCTCCTTTATGTCTAAGAAAAATCGAAGCACAAAAGCTATTTTTTTTTTGCATTAGGAATTTAACATTAACCAAGTAAATCATAGCAACACATAATCAACAATATCATAAATAAGGTAAATACAATTGTCTCGTCAACATAATCAATAACGTCGCAACCGACGACATATAATATACAAGCATCATAAGTAAAATAAATACCATCTACTCATTACTGAAACAAATAATGATGCATTCAAGGCATCAAGAAAAGGATAGCAACAGACAACATAAATGGCATTGCCACTTGGCACATCACAATCAACCTGAAACAAATTACAACTATGATCAACCAGATAATGAATATTAAAATGACTACCCACCCAACCTACCCTGCAAGGTTAGTGTTAGCACTGAGAGTCATCCTTATGCTACAAGAGGATAATCCCAATGTCCATCATAATGTTTGGTGGATATTGGTTTTATGAGTGGAGGTCAAATGGACAAAACTCAGTATAAGAATGATTTTAATCACAGAAATTGGACAAGCGGTGCATAGGGAAGTGAGGTCCTCATTAACTTCAGTCAATGATTTTATTTTAAGTGTGACCATAAGGAAGACTTAGTGATAGAGGTGAACAAGACTGCTATGGGCATCCGAATTTCAAGCATCTTGGTGAAGAAAAACTCAGGCTCAAGAGCACTCTTGAATTCAAGTTTCAGACACTGAAATATGTGACAACAACATAATAATCAAACATATATTATCATGCAACTACAACAACTTGAATAGATCATCCATGCTCGAGCCTTTAAACATAAGGGGAAATAAGGTAACAAGGAATATGACTAAAAATGGTCATAGCACTACTGTAATCAAACCTACATTACAATAGAACCACAACCCTTGACTAGATCCTCCATGCTCGAGTGTTTCAACACAATTTAAATAAAGAGATGAACGAAGATGGATTATATTAATGTGAAAGTCTCAAATTTGATACATAATCAGAGAACAATTATGGCATCAAAATTACACAGTAGGGAGCTCGGCTCAACCAGTTGACGACCCTAACAAAATCTTGAACTGATCTATTTATACTCATATCATTCCACAACTACCAGGAGAGGGATCTAGCCATCCCATTTGAGGCTTTACATTTTCACATCCTTTTGTCAGAATGTGCATGTATCCTTCTGTCAGACGCGAGCTCAGATCAACATGGGCTTGTAGAAAAAACCGTCCATATAGGTACCTCGGGCTGACAGTCTTCTGTCTCCATGGCCAGACCCTCCATGCTTTCTAATTAATAAGTGAGTTCAGGTTTCAACCACCAGTCCTTTATTTTATTAACTGAACCCTCGGGATAAGAACGAGGCATAATGCCTAGGGGAATACCATGTGTTTCTCTTAGATTCATCATTAAATAAGAATTTTATTGTGGGTCTATCAAAGGAGGTTGGGATCCACTCCACGTTTGAGCCTGCAATTCACTACCTTCTGCCATGTAGCTCTTTCACTATACCATGAATTCAATTACAGGACCACTTAAGAATTTTATCATTTGAGCATATTGCATCCCCACAATGAAACATGGACTTTGATCTTGTCACGCTCTATGATCTGGCCACAACTGCTAAAATTAGCGCCACTGCTAAAGTTTATCTCCCAAACAATTCTAGGATCCATTAAAACTACACATGGAGATGGTGCTAATATTGGCGCTTGAATAAGACACTTCTCTGAGGATGACCTAACGTGGTGGCCTGATGTCACTATGTTGATGTGTCATGAAAAGAGAGGTGACATGTGTCACATGGAAACAAGCAAATGATATGCCCAAAGGTGCCTGGAATGAGTGCCACATGTCATCGCTAGAAGGATGGTAAGTGTCATGACTAAGGAGAGTGCCACATGTCTGAAATGATGACTGCCACGTACTTTGGCACTTTGGGGCTCATGGATAGTTTGCATATAGAGATGGAGCTCCAAAGTGAACAATGACCATTAATTTGGATGGAAACATGACATCGATCATTGGACTTCAAGAGAAAACACTTTGGATGACAGCGAGAGGGGAGGAAATAAAATTTTTGAAGCCCATATTACTGAAGTAAATCATGATTGTCCAATCTAGAGGGACATGCGATGCTTTATCTGCAAATTTGGGAGAATTTACTCTAGAGGAAAATGAGAGGGGAATCCTTGAAGTCCCAAAGTAAACTACCATCGTTAGATTCAGATGGACACACGACAATGATCTGTGGACTTTGGGAGAAAATGCTATGGATGAAAGTGAGAGGGGAGGAGCTAAAACTATCGAAGTTTGGATTCCCGAAGTAAGTATTGATCGTCTGATGGATAAGTACACATGTCACATGATATGCAACTCTATGAGAAAGTACTTTGGAGGAAAATGATAGGGGAAGCCCCGAAGTCCCAAAGTAAACAATGATCGTCCAATCTGGAGGGACATGTGGCACTTGATATGTGACTTTGGGGCTTCCACTGGGTCTTTAAACCTTGTGAAACTTTGACATGTTGAATACACGTGAGCTGCTGATATGAACTGCTCCAAAGACCTCCGTCGTTGAAAATTGAACTCAATCACTACTTGTATTTAAGCCCCAAAACAAACTTCTCTGAATGTTGTGCTTGTGCTTATGGTTGTTTCTTGTGCAAGAAAAAGATTTTTATAGCTGTTGCGACCCTTGAAAACTTCATGTGATAACATTGGCTCCACAGGGGATGGCATGCTCCATGTGAGCTACCAAGAATGCGCAGTTCTAGTGCCTTAGCTGTTGGGTTGTTGATTCGATCTCAGATACATTTGTTGAAAGAAATAGGCTGACATGTACACTACTCTACTTACAAAAAAAAAAAAAACACATGCTCCAGAAGGAGCTCATTTATGTACAATCCTAGATTAACTAACTTTTTACAATGTGCTAGGTTAAAGCAAAATTCCACCATAGCCACCCAAGTAACTTCCTAGCAGAAAAATTTCTTACTCTGTCACTGATTAGCAAAGGATAATGAAACTCTGAGAGTAAATTAATTACATTCTTCATATTTACTCCTAATTTTGAAGGTAAGATAAATCTTGGAGGCTTTAGTACATGGAGAAAATGCAATTCCATGTACTCCCCCACAGGATCATAAAATAGGTGATAAAACCTACTAGATTGATAACAGAAAGCATACTCTACTTTACAGCTACTCACATATGGCTGAATGACTGTTGCAAAACAAGTGAGTGAGAGTTTGATGCAGGATGTTGGTCCACTTCTCCTTTGTCTACTCTGATAACATTTGCTAGTTGATGGAAAGAAATAGCCTCATGTATATCAATGGATGGCTCTTTATATTTAACATGTTGCTCTTGGAAGAAGCCTTTATTTTCATCAGAAGGTTGGCTGCTAATTCTCTTTGCTTCAAAAAACACCTTAACATATTCATCACTATCTCCATAATTATCAAATGAAGGAGGAGCCTCGAATGAACTACCAAGAGGTATATTCTTCCCAACATGAGAGAAATGTACTTCATTACTAAACACAATTTTCCTTTCAAGATCCAATCCAGGAAGAAATATCTCATCATCGTCATATGAGTCAAAAGAAGGTTGCTCATATCTAGGATTTTTAGAGACAAGGCTACAAAAAACAACAGCTTCCAGAACAGACTCAACTTCTACACTTTCCTTACTGAGATAGAAAACACAGTTTTCATCTGATGCAGATGGAAAGAGAAGAGAAAGATTTGATTCCTCACCTAAGGCATCTTCAACATTCTCACAGCTTTCATAAGAATCAACTATATCCTGAACACATTCTTTATACTCCTCACAACATCTACGCCAAATTAACTCTGAGGAATAAAACTTTTGGAAATGCATATTTAAAGTTGCATGAAACTACTCTAGGGAGGAGATGCTAGCAGGGGGCAAGGATTGATACCACTTACGAGCATATCCATCTAATGAGAACATGAACATATTCAGTAACACATCCTCATGATGTATTCCCCACCAATGCATGAGTTCATGAAACTCAAGCAGATGCTCTGCAGGGTTGTCATCTCTATGTTCTCTAAATGTGGGCAAAAAATCACCCCACTCATCCATAGTCGGAACAACATTTGGAAAATCAAGAATAGAAGAGAAATAAAAAGAAGCAAAGCTTTGAGCCAAAATGGATTCCATCTAAAAATATGACTTCTCAAAACTGTGGAGTCTCCATTGGATCCTTTAATCGTGGAGTCGCCATGTGAATGATATGTAGGTTGAATGTGTTTGGTCTTTGTTCAGCATCAAATATTAGATCTAATCATTGTCATTCTCCCATAGAAGGTATCTTCACTTCCATCCCCGACAATGATGCCATTAATTTTATCACTGAGATTCATACTTAGATTGTAAGAGGATAATCCCAATACCCATCAGAATGTCTGGTGGATGTTAGTTTTATGAGTGGAGGTCAAATGGACAAAACTTAGTACAAGAATTATTTTAATCACAGAAACTAGACAAGCAATGTATAGGGAAGGTCCTAATTAACTTCAATCAGTGACTTGAGTTTAAGTGTGAGCATAAGGAATGCTTAGTGAGAGAGGTGAACAATACTGCTATGGGCATGCGGCTTTCAAGCAACTTGGTCAAGAAAAAATTAGGCTCAAGAGAACTCTTGAACTCAAGTTTCAGACATTGAAATATGTCACAGTGGCATAATAATCAAACCTACATTATAATGCAAATATAACAAATAGAATGGATCCTCCATGCCCAAGCCTTATAGCATAAGGAGAAATAAGGTAACAAGGAATATGACTAAAATTGGTCACAACACTACTGTAATCAAACCTACATTACAATAGAACCACAACCCTCAATTGGATCCTCCATGCTCGAGTGTTTCAACACAGTTTAAACAAAGAGATGAAAGAATATGTCTTCTATTTATGAGAAAGTCTCAAATTTGATACATAACTAGAGAACAGTTCTGGCATCAAAATTACAAAGTAGGGAGCTCGTCTCAACCAGTTGACAACCCTAACAAAATCTTGAACTGATCTATTTATACTCAGATCAGTCCACAACTACCAGGAGTATGATTTGGCCATCCCATTTAAGGCTTTATGTCTGTGCATCCTTCTCTCAGAATGTGCATGTATCCTTCTGTCAAACATGATCTTAGATCAGCATGGGCTTGCAAGAAAAAATTTCCATAGGGGTACCTCGGGCTAACAGTCTTTTGTCTCCATGGATAGACTCTCCATGCTTTCTAATTACTGAGTGATTCGAGGTTTCAACCACCAGTCCTTTCTTTTATTAACTGAAACCTTAGGATTGGGATGAGGCTTAATTCCTAGGGGACTACCACGTGTTGCTCTTCAATTCTTTGTTAAATAAACAAGTGATTGCGGGGCCTTCAAAGGTGGTTTGGATCCACACCGCTTTTGATCCCACAATTCAACACCTTCCGCCATGTACCTTTTTCTCTATACCATGGTTTCAATTGCATGACCTCTCAATAATTTTATCGTTTGAGAATATTGCATTCCCACAATGAAACATGGCCATTGATTTGGTCACGCTCTTCAATCTGGGCACACTTACTAAAATTAGCGCAACCGCTAAAGTTTATCTACACACCAATTCCAGGATCCATTAAAACTACGCATGGAGATGGCACTAATATTGGCACTTGAATAAGAACACTTCGAGGAGGATGATCTGACTTGGTGGTCTAATGTCACTATGATGACATGTCAGGAAAAGAGAGGTGACAGGTATCACTCGAAAACAAGAATATGATATGCCCAAAGGTGCCTGGACTAAGTTCCACGTGTCATCGCCAGATGGATTCCAGGTGTCATGACTGATGAGAGTGCCACATGTCTTAACTGATGAATTCCATGTACTTTGGAACTACAGGGCCCTCGGGAGGTCTGCATGTATATCTGGAGCTTCGAATTGAATGAAGACTGACGATTTGGATGGAAACGTAGCAACGATTGATGGACTTCGGGATAAAACACTCTGGATGAAAGCGAGAGGGGAGGAGATAAAACTCTAGAACCAAGGATTCCTAAAGTACATCATGACCGTTCGATCTATAGGGACACATGACGCTTGATCTGCAACTCTGGGAGAAGGTATTGTTATCCCCACCTTTAGGGATAACTAGGAGATTATGTCTCAAAGCCTGCAGGTCATAGACACGGAGTACCGAGAGCCAGATCAGCTAAGGCATGGCCCTAGAGGACCCATCGTTTCTCTCTTTGAATGCCTCTACTTTTCCATCAACATAAACATCCATCACCATCGGCTCGGTATTGTGTCAGAGATGGTTCTTGCTCCATGAAGTAATGATTCTGGGTATCATGGTATGTGTCACTCTGATCCTCAAAAACTTTGAATATGTGAATTTGATTCCTTTTGTTTCTAACAAATGCTTGGATCTTATACTTTCCCACTTGACCATGTCTGGGGGAAATGATGAGATGCCCTAGTAAGCCTGTTTCCGTAGGTTTTGGTCTTCCACTGTGGGGATTTCTGAAAATCCATCGGCTGCTCCTGTCATATCACCACTTTTTCATCTTGCTTCATGCTCATCATTCCCATTACACTTGTCCGTGCATTGGGTTGACGAATAATTTGAGGTTTGCACCTTACCTCATGGGAAGAAGGGGCTGAAGGCCTAGAAGGTAAAAGCAACCTAGGAAAAGATAAAATCCTAAAAATATAGCCTCGAGATGCTTCACCCAGGGATCCCTGAGAAAGCGGTAAAAGGCATCTCAACAAGAAACAAGCTGAGGGATCCATAAAGTAATAAAACAAGACTTAGTCAGGGGATAGGGGCTCTCATCATGAGCCAACCTATTAGGTTCATGGGTACCTAGCAGTATGACACTACTAGCAGCTGGTTACCATGCTAGGGTAGTGACTCTTGGTTGCATGGACAAGATAAAGGGGGTCTCATCACGAGCCAACCTTCTCATTTCTGTGAAATTACTTATGGGTAACGCTGCCACCACTGGTCACCACACCAGGGCAGTGTCCCCTAATTAGCTTCTTGAAGAAAAATAAATAATAATAAAGAATAAAAGGCATGAATGGGCTTGGAAAAAATTGCATCCAGGACACATGCAACTCACCTTCTACAAAGGCACCCACAAGTAAATCTTTGCATTCCCCTACTTCCACTGCACCCATTGTCAGGACATCCCTTATCCATATCACCTACTTGCATGTCTTAGATAAAATATCTTTCAGAAACTTTCCTCTTCCAGTGGACACTAGCCCAATAGGGCGCCCTGTCACTTTCCCCAAACTTGCATTGCAGGCTTGTATAATGTCTTTGATCTTTTAACTGAGGTAATAGGGGTTTTATGCACATGTTTAATAATATTGATGATGAGACGTGATTGACATTTCTATGATCCCTATGACTTATGAGCCCATGGAGGGCATAGCTATTGATGTGCAACATCATGCCCAACAAGCAAGTACCAATGGATAGGTACACATGGGGAGATGATCAGTTCGAACCTCCATGGGGATGAAGATCCCACTAGATGGATGTTGAAACCCCAATAGGGGGCACAAATAGGACAAAGAGGTTTGCACCAAAGATAAGAAGAACGTCTTGTAGAGGCATCCTGACAGAGCCTGACCTTGGGGGATTGTCCCTTTTTCAGTGGAACGTTGGCCTTGGAAGGCGTAGGAAATTACCAAGAGGTTCATGATGTCATCATGAGCATGTTGGCAGATGGACAGGGCAGTTTGGCACATGTGGCATCTTGGAGAAGCCCAAAGAGGGATAATGTCTTGCTTCTAGAAGTTGCATTTTTCCTAAAGGGGCTAACGTCACCCTATAAATGGGATGATGTCTCACCTTTTTCTTGATTAGGGTTTCATTTAAACATTTTAATGTAAAACATTTTAATGTAAAACATTATGATTTTGGTATTTTGTCCTTGTCGGCCTTTTTCATGACTTAAAAAGTAAAATTAGGTCATGGTACTATATAAATTGAGAGGTTTTACCTTCATTTTTTCATCATCTTTCACTCACTCATTAGTGAGTTCTGAAATTTTCACCACTCTTGGAGTTCTTAGCTAAAATTGGGCGGCACACTTGTTGAAGGAAGACATTTTTTGACTTATATTGTCATTTTTTGCATTTCTCTTGGTGGAAGGTGTTACAACTAGGGTTTGCTATGTGATTTCTTTGTTAAATGTAAGTGAATTTATGCAAAACTTATTAATTGAATGGTTATAGTGTTATTTTTTGCATCTATTGTTATAATTTGATGAATAAACCCTAGGTGACAAGCACACATTGAACGTCCTTGCCTCATGTCTCCATCAAGGTTTTGAGCCATTTGTTGATGAGGATAGATCCTTGCCTTAGCAACACTCCATCCCTCTTCTTCCTACTATCTGTTTTCTTATTTGTTGAGCTAAGAAGTAGAAAACACATCAACGCCTAGTTTCCCTACACCTTGGTGAGCCGATTTTCCCTAGGGTTTGCCTGGTAAAGCCTTTACATAGCAACACGTTGCCTACAAAACCTCTTGTCTTAGTTTTATGTAATCTTTTGAGCTAGTTGTTTTCCATTCAAGCTAAGGAAGGAGGAGAGAGCATTGAGGCCTAGTTCCCCTACAACAAAGTGAGCCTCTCTCCCCTAGGGTTTCATCCTTGAGGCCTTGCCATAGCAACACCTCAAGGTTTAACCCTCTTGTCCTTAGTATTATACTTTCACTTGATCCTTCAACTTGTGTGCCCTCTTCTTTTGACTCGAGCTACCCTAATAAGGAACTGATCTAAGACCTCCTTTGTCTTGAGTAACTTGATCATAACCTCAATCAACCTAATACTTTGAACAAACCCTAAATATACTAACCCTATCCTCAGACTAACCTTAATGACTCATTGATGTCATCATATTTTTCCATAAACATCATTGTCCAGCTATCGTTTTACTTTTAAGCAACTGGATGGTCATTTAAGGCATTATCTAATGAAGTGTTAAATTGTTACATTGAATGCCAAGTTTCTTTAGTATTTATTGAAGAAGTGATATTGTAAATCATTGCTATTATATAAACATTGATTTTGTCAGTATTTATTGATCAATTGCTTATATTCAAGAAATTCATCGATTATATGAAGTACTAACCAGCAAGCAAGCTTTCATATGCATCGTTTTATTGTTGTCTTGTTGATCTTATTGGTTATTAATTTCGGCTATATTCATTGGTTATAAGCCATGACTTCCTAATGATGTGGTAACTTGTGAGGGGGATCATTATCACTCAGCCTTGCTAAAACCCTTTTCCTTCTCAAAACCCCAAGTTGTCAAGGACGTCTCCCCTGGGATTTACCTCCCTAAAAAGAAAGAACCTTCCCATTGAAGTGACAGTGGGTGGGATTGGTTTAGTTACCCCAGTTTGACCTCTTATCATCTGTCTTTTATTCTAACGAAAAAATGTGAGATAACAAGTACTCCAGAGGAAAATGAGAGGGTAAGCCTCGAAGTCCCAAAGAAAACTACCACTTTTAGATTTGGATGGACACGCGACAATGATCTATGGACTTCAGGAGAAAACACTCCAAATGAAAGTGAGAGGGGAGAAGATAAAACTCCTGACGTATGGATTCCCAAATTAAATATTGATCATCTGATGGAGAAGGATGTGTGTCACCTGATATGCAACTTCGGGAGAAATTACTCTGGAGGAAAATGAGAGGGGAAGCCTCGAAGTAAACAATGATCGTCCGATCTAGAGAGACAAATGGTGCTTGATCTATGACTTTGGGGATTCCACTTGATCTTTAAACCCTGTGCAACTTTGACATGATGAATACTCGTGAGCCGCTGATCTAAATTGATCCTGGGATCTCCTCCATTGAAAATTGAAGGCGGCCACTGCTTGTATTTCAACCCCAAAATAGACTGCTTTGAATGTTGTGCTTTTGCTTATGGTTGTTTCTTGTGCAAGAAAAAGATTTGGACAACTGTTGTGAACCTTGACAACTTCATGTGATAAAATTTAGGACCTCCAGGAAACATAAGCAACACTGAAGCCTAGGTTCCAATTGATTTTAACCATTTAAGGTCTGAGGGCTGGCGACTGTTATGAGGAACAATGAGGTGTCTACATCCCACTAACACAATAAATCCCAAGTAACTAGCTAAATCAACAACATCTATGATAATCAATGTAATCAATCCCAATCCTCAAGTAAACATGGTGCATGGGTAATCATTCGCATAACTCATCATATATCATATAAATTTTCAATCCGTGGAAGAAGTCTAATGTCTACAACAATCATTCATCACATTATAATTTATTGTGCACAAGAAGTCTAATGTCTACAACAATCATTCATCACATTATAATTTATTGCACACAAGAAGTCTAATGTCTACAATAATCATTCATCACATTATAATTTATTGCGCACAAGAAGTCTAATGTCTACAACAATCATTCATTACATTACAATTTGTTGAGCGGGAGTGTAAAAAAACTCTATAACAATAACAAGTCAACTTAAGTAAGGGCGCAAGAATCTACACCACAAACATTTATTCATTAACATTAAATAGTGAATGCGCAAGAGTAAAACAACTACATAACTGATCAAGTCAGCATTAATTTCCACACGCAAGATCAAGCAATCATAACTGATCATACCTCAACATTTACACTAGGCGCGAAGAATCTGATCGCCCAATCATTATTCATTAACATTTTCCAAGACGCTAGCAGATCTAAATACTTAAACATATATACATCAATGTTATCCCATGGTGCAAGGAACAATCATTAATTCTAATTGCATGGAGCAAGTAATATAATTACCCAAGAAGTCATAAGTCGCATTAAGTTCATGGTGCATGAGAATATATCAATCTCAATTAACCATACATCATCTGAACTTAATGGCGCAAGGGAGGTCTTTCTACTAAGCAATCATAGTGATCATATATAATTGCACGAAGGGAAACTATTTTGTATACCATCATCAGACAACCTTCTTAGCGACGTAAGAGATTCCATTATGAAATCATACATCATGTAAAAGACGCAACCTTGCCGACAATACATTCCAAGATCAACCCGACTATAATGACACATCAATTTAATTGACACGGTATCTCCTATGAAACATTTCGACTCTAGTCCACTACAGTATACGTACATCTACCTCGCAAAAAATTTCATGGAACAACCAATAGTTTCCTATTACATCCCCAAACATACAATAGCCTTTCTTAAAGCCTCCCACCAACTATCTATCATTTAACCCTTCCTGAAAGGTATCATATATAATTGTCAATGGGATAAGGAATACCCATCCTTTCAGTTAATAAAGTCTATCTTCCTTATTACATTTCTTGGATTATCTTATAAACTAGAAAACATAACAAAGACAACTTAAAGTCTTTATCACATGAGGTTGGAGTATCTTAGCAATATTGCCTAGCTTGGTTTATTCTTCAACCAGATTACATAACCGTCATGACGTGAAGTATTCATAACAAGAATCTCGATAAATTAGTAATAATATTGATAATACTGTTAATACATAATTAGTTGCAGGTAATGCGAAACAAGGCTTCCTTAATATTGTCTTAAGTTAATTTTTAGTTTATTTAAAGTTGTTTACAACTGTCATTCACAACTATTATAAAAAGTTAACATTATCTAGTTTCGAAATCCAAGTAAATCATTTAAATTCATTACTTTGTTTGTGATTTTGTGGAGGTAAACCATTTGAGAAACGTTATTGAATAAGGGGGAAATCCTTTGAGGATGGCACGAAATCCTGAGGATGGGATACGATGACATCCAAACGGAATCATATAGCAGGAAAAAACAAGATGTTGGTACCGATATTTCGCTGGCAGGCAAAACGATTTTGCATGGCCACTACTTGACAGTCAACAAGGAAATAGGGATGAGGAGGAATCATGGTGTAGTCTAGTTATAACGCCGAGGTAAAGGACTGTTAATACCCAGGGAAAAATATCAATGCTGGTAGTGGTTCTGTTAATACCCAGGAAATGACAGTGCTTTCTGTCAACAATGGTCTTGGAGCGAAGCAATGCCAGGTTGAAGTAGAGGGCCTCGATTCATTAAATATCTATTGAATTAATTATAGGCAACGCGCCTCTACTCCTGGGGACGCGTGGAGGCCAACAGTCCAGTGCAGGTTCCTTCATGAAGAGGAACGTCTAGGAAACTTCCAGAAAACTTTGGTTGAGAAGGGTAGGGAGGGTGCTCTCTGAAGGATGAGTTTGGGTAAGGAAAAAGGAAAAAGGAAAGAGGGTGATCTAAGAGATTCACAATCCGCTAGGGAAGAGAAAGCAACGCTATGGCGAAGAAAATCGTAGACTGACAGGGAATGGATTTGAATCCAGTGAGAACAAATGAAAAATGAATTTTGGGGTCTTAGGATCGATCACGACCACTGCCACAAATCCGATCTCACACTCAAACTGGAAGTGACTATCACAAGGGGGAAAGTCTAGAAACGCCCAACCATCCCATGGTGAATACAAGACTGAACTAGGTTGGGATGAGTTTAGAAAGACCAGTGAGGTTTAGTAAAATTTCTAACTGAAAACCGAAGAAAGTTGTAACAATCCTACTAAAAATATAGTCGTTTCATGAGTGTAGCAGGTTACTGACATTTCCAGAAAAATTCAAGGCATTCCTCACTACTAGGAATTGATAACTAAATAGATCGATTGGAAATTTTCTAACAACGACCAAGACGAGTTGCGTGCTGTACATATACATATCTCTCTCTCAAAATATATATATATATATCCTGACAACAATTGTTTTTCTTTTTAAAAATGAAATGACGACAAATAAGTTCACCCTCCAGAGTACACAACCCATTAATACCTATGCAAATTTGATATCATCTTGGGGTACAAGGCAACAATTTATAATCAGTAGACAATTTATGTTATTACGACATCTAGTCTAGAATAAAGTATCGTATGCAAATTGGGGTATAGTGATAGCTATTATAATCCTAATCATTCAAGTCGATTTCGTGTAGTAGCCATTCAATTTCTCTGTTAGTATAAAACTTTAAGGAGACTCGTCGATCCCAATTTAGAAATCATTACATAATATTTAAATCCCTGCACAATTTAACTTCATACAAAAACAATTTTAGACGAGAATACCATAGTCGACGATGAGCAGTCGAAGAGGTTCTCTCGTGCTTGCGCTATGTCTAGTTCCCCACTTGCTAACTATGAAGACTTGAACAGTACCACCTAGTCAATGCTAGCGGTACTCTTCTTCCCCCTCACCCCCCTATCACCCCCCTATCTGCAAAGGGGCCACACACAAACACAACCCGAATACTTAGCTCCCAGCTTGCCTCACAAGGTAGAGATAGCACTCTCTCCTAGAATTGGGTATCCAAACTCTCACAAGAAAAACCAGTCAATAAATTCCGCAAGCATAAATTTACTCAGACCAGTCCTAATCCAGTCCTAATCCAGTGATTTCCTTTATATAAGTTTTGTTAGTGACAACTTGTCATTTGCACATTTAATTCGTTTATTTAATAATTTAACTAGAAATTATTTCCCCTATACACTTGTCACTTGTTCCCTTAATTTCACTAATAAATTTATAATTTAATTAAATTACGTGTCAATTTCCCTCACCCATCCAAAAAGCGCTCCTAAAAACACTCCTAGTTGTCCTTTATTCCCTTTATTTCCCATTTTTTTACTGATGCCTTTCTAAAATGGAATTGAGTTAAAATATGGAACACCTCCTAGTTATACTAGACTTTAGATGCCCATCCATGCTTACACATTCTTTTATGCTTTATTCCCTTCTTAATTTAATATCTAATTTGATATTTTATGCACACGTGTATTGAATTACTCTTTAGACTTATTGTATTTTCATTGATTTCCTAAATTGATTTAATTCACCCCTCATTAGTTATTTTATAAAAAAAATTATTGTCCTCCCAGTAACCTAGACTTAGGCTTAGTTAGATTTTTAATTGAAAAATATTAGACCATTAGGGACTATGACTAATAAAATCAGTCTGTCATTAATTAATCAATTAATTAATTCAACAATGTTCAAGATTTTACAAGGTTTAACATTCATTCAATTTTCTAGGCCACCTAGATTCATTGACTCATCCTTTTTTTTATACCGTGGCGTGCCCTTCAAGATGTACTCTGTGCTCCAAGGGTGTCACTCTCCTTTGTTTCAAATTTTAATTATGCGACATGCCCTTGAAGATGCACTACGTTCTCCAAGGGTGCCACTCACCTTTGACTAGTTTTCGCAGTTGTCCAACCCTTGGAGTCAATACTCCATCAGGCGACCTTGTGAGAGACTAAGGGCCTCTATGGAATAACGAACCTTCCTTATTGCGTACCCCTTATAATCTTTGTGAATGTCTGTCTTAGTCTTCCCTCACGACATTATGGATCTCTCGAACTACTTAATCGTTAACCTACAATATGAGCCACGATGGGAGTGATAGTAGGTTGTGGTAGGGTTGTTGCCATACCTCTCCCTCAATATCTAGTTGTTGTGCATGGCCCCTTGACTCCTTATGTGAATCTTATTAGTAATCAATCGTCAGCCTACATCCATCAACGAAACACCACCAATGACCCATGAGAACATCATAATATACCTGATCATATGTCACATATGCATAAATAGAAATACCAAAACTATATACATTCCACTCTCTGAATCGATCCAGAGTCCAAGGATGTCCATTCATGCCATCAACATCATCATCCTATCAAGTTTCCTCCATACTCAGGGGAACTCGTCAATATCATATTTCAATACATAGATATCAAATCACATAACATCGTAATCATCAACATCATCATAAGAATCCATAAGTGAACAATCAACCATATACTAAAACTAGATCACTTTCACACAAGTGTCCTCAAAGAATAAGTCAATCATGAGCACACAAGAGCAAGATGTTGCATACACCCACTCTTTTTTTAAACTTCGTCCTGAAGCTTCACAGTAGATATGTGCAGTAAGTAAAGTACCTGACAAGCTCTAAATGTCTAACTATCAACAAAAATGGAAATTGTTGGCACATATCATATGCATCCTCCCAGGTAGCCAAGTGTGGACTTTAATTGTCCCACTGAACCTTGACTCAGTCGACTATTTGAAGCTGTAGCTATTGAATGTGAGAGTCCAAAATGTGGATTGGCTCTGCCGTTAGAGCACCCTCGTCTGACACCTGCAGAGAACTCAAGTCAATCACATGCATAGGATCACTAACATAATGTCACAAATAGATACAGGATAAACATCATGCAACACCTCAAAGAATAAGGCAGATGTAGTCGATAGGCCAACTTCATAATTATGGTCAACGCGATGTGCATTGACAAAACACTTCTTTGGATATTGCACTTATTCCATCCCTTTTTGTTATTGCTTGTATTTTTTCTTTCATTTCTTAGATCGCTTTTCGCCCTACCAAGCCATTATCCTCAAGTCTATCAAATCTCAATGGTGTCTAACATGGTAGCCTTCATAGAAACACAAAGTTTCCATCATAATGGTATCTTGATAGTTGTTGTTGTACGCAACTCTACCAGTGTCAAGATCTCTTCCCAAAGCTTCAGTCAGTCCTTCACATACATACAGAACATATCTACTGAAATTGGTTTGTTCTTTCTATCTACTCGTCAGTATCTAGGTGATATGTTGTACTAAAGTTTAGTTGTGCTCCCAAGGCCTCTTGGGAACTTGTCCAAAATCATCTTGTAGCCACCGATCCTCTATCAGATGTTATTCGTTTTGGCATGCCATGCAATCTCACAATCTTGTTGATAAAAAATTGTCCATGTGATCCAGATTTTATGAGAAGAACGAAATGAATATAGATTATTAACAGGTTCTTAACACAAAATAACAGATATACAGTAAAACTGGTTTTCTATTTAGTAATGAAATAAGTTGAAACTATAAAATGCAGCGGAAACAAGCTTGTTGGAATTGTGGCGGCTTATCTCTAAGAAGAGATGTGACGGTAGTGCGCATTTGAAAGAAGAAGGTTACAATGAGGCTTTGAAGGCCTTTTTACAATAATAAAGAATGCCAAAAACCCTAGACATCCAAAAACCTAACCCTAGGAGATGAAACACCAAAAGTCATGTGGGCCCTGTTTGGGTAAGCTAGTATATTAACTTCCTGGGGTCGTAACTTTTGCATACGATCTCCGTTTTAGGCATGTGATAGCCCGTTGGAAAGGTATCTCTGAGGAGATTAGTTTTTGGGGCTCAATAATGCCTTCTAATATCATTGAGAATCTTGATATAGAAAAATCTTCATTTAGGCCCAGAAAATGGCCCTGGAAGTAAAAACTGCTAAAAATAGTAAATTGCCAAAAATGTCAGAAAAATGTTTTGAGCTAGTTGAAAAAGGTGGGTGGCCACCGATATCCATATGGATCAATCCTCCCTTCTTAGGAAGAAATTATCTCCATTGCATTCACATCCCCCATTAGATGAGAAAATTTCTGCTGAATTTGGCCCCGGGTGAGCCACTTGCCTTGGTGCAGGAGCTGCCCTGCTTTGATGACTCGATAAAGATGGATCGTTTGTTGTCGAGTGCCCTTGATTTTTATATCCACAATCTGATCATTGGATGCCTATCGTATGCAATCGGGGTTGAGCTATGTTGGTGTCAGTTGTTCTACTACTTCTGAGGTGTCCAATAATGGTGGGAAATAAGGGCGGAGGAGATCCATGTTGAACACTGGGTGTAGGCCAAGGAAAGGAGGAATGTTGAGCTCAAAAGAATTATCCCCCATAGCCTTGGTGATAGTGTACAGTCCATAACAGAGTGGGTGAAGCTTCCGATGGGGTCCTGTAAGGCGTTCTTACTGCAAGTGCAACCAAACTTTATCGCCCACATGAAACTTATGTGGCACCCGATGTTGATCATGGCACTATTTGTACTTGTCATTGGACTTCTGTAGGATATCTTGAACCTGTTGGTGGATGTGCTGGATCCGATCAATGAACCGGGTGGATTTGTCAGCTTCAGTTGGAGCAGGAGATGAGTCAGTCAAGGTGACCGCAAGGGGAAGTGCAACATCTATGGGACCCAATGGTTGGAATCCCAACCCCACTTGAAAGGGGTTGTGGCCGGTTGAGCTATGCAAGGCTTGGTTGTAGCTATGCTGGACATAAGGAAGACTCTCATCCCATGTGCGAGGGTTATTTGAATTATACATGCGAAGGATATGCACAATCATTCAATTTACAACCTCGGTTTGGCCATCTATCTGGGGGTGGAAGGCTGTGTATTTGGTGAGCTTGGTGTCCAGTAGTGACCAGAGGCTCAACCAGAATGTGCAGAGAAATCGAATATCCCGATCTGAGACAATGGTTTGTGGGATTCCAAAATTTACCCAGACTTGTTCAAAGAAGTGCTTTGCAATGGCCTTTGCTATGATTCTCTTCTTCCAGGAAACCATAATCGCCATCTTAGAAAAATGATCAACAACCACAAAAACACAGTCATTTCCCCACTTGGTGGATGGGAGGCTTGACATGTAGTCCATTGAGATGGATTCCCATGGCCTGTATGGAGTAGGAAGAGGGGTGTACAAGCCTTGTTTCTTAGTGGTCATTTTGGCAATAGCACAGGCAGTGCAGGACCTGATATACTTGCCGACCTCCTGTCGAAGTTTCAGCTAGTAGAAATGTTTCTGTAGAATCACCACTGTCTTTTCGACGTCGAAGTGTCCTGCCACCTGACTGTAGTGGGCTTCCCAGATCAGCTTCACTCGCTCTCTTGATGGAACACATATATGGCCCAAACGAGACAACAACCCATCCTGAAGATGGAAATTATCGACAACTACATTTTCACCCAACATTTGGTAGGTGGTGGCAAAGTCAGGGTCTGTTTCATAGAGTTGGGGCCATCCAGATGTCTCATGGGCGGAAGAGTCTAGCACCGCGGTGAGTGTCGCGACTGGCGGTCTGCTGAGGCAATCAACGACGTGATTGGTGCTTCCTATTTTATACTTGATGTTGAAGTGGAATTGCTGCAAGTATGTGGACCACTTTTGATGGCGGTCATTTTTCAGTTTTCCCTGTGTCTGCATGTACTACAGTGGCTTATGATCAGTGTGGATGACTGTCTCCTTCCCAAGAATGTAATGTCTCCAATGGCGACATGCTTTCACAATGGAGTACATTTCTTTGTCGTAAGTAGGGTAATTACAGACAATATCTGATAGTGTCTCACTATGATAGGCCATGGGGTGGTCGTGCTGAGTGAGAACGACGCCCACGTCATAGTCTGAAGCATCTATATCGATCTCAAAGGGATGTTGCAGGTCTAGTAGTGAAAGTACTGGGGCTTAGCATAAGCACTACTTCAAATCATTGAACGCTTGTTGTTGGGACCGGCCCCACGCAAATTTCACCTTACCACCACCCCTGTTTATTTGGCTGAGGGCCCATGCAATATGGGAGAAACCCAACACGAACCTGCAGTAGAAATTAGCAAGTCCCAAGAACCTCCAAAGCTCAGTGAGTGTTGTTGGGGCTGGCCAGTCATGAATCACTTGGATCTTGGCTGGATCCACATGTACGCCATGCTGATCAATGATGTAGCCTAGGTAATTGACCCTGTCCATGTCGAAGGATCATTTTTCCAGGTTGGCGTATATCTTGTGCTGCCGCAGGGTGTGCAAAACCTGTTGAATATGTTACAAGTGTTCGTCCCAATTCTTTTTGTAAATTAGAATGTCATCCAGATACACTACTACAAAAGTATTGGTGAATGGTGACAGGATATCATCCATCATTCTCATGAAAGTGGCTAGAGCATTTTTCAAACAAAAAGGAATGACCAACCATTCAAAAATTCCTTCCTTTGACTTGAAGGTGGTCTTCCATAAATCTGTCTGTTCTATCGGGACCTAGTGGTAGCCAGACTTCAGATCAATCTTACTGAAGTATTTGGCCACCGTGAGTTGATCAAGGAGGTCATCGATTCGGGGAATCGGGTACCAGTTTCTGACAATGATTTTATTTAGAGCTCGGTAATCAATACAGAGTCGCCAGGTTCCATCTTTCTTCTGTACCAGCACGATTGGGCTCCCTCAAGGTGATGATCTAGGGCGTATGTGCCCCTTGTGGAGAATTTCTTAGATCTGTCTCTTGATCTCCTCATTCTCTAACAAAGAGAGACAATAGACTGACCCATTGGGCAATGGTGTGCAGGGGGTCAGATCGATGGGGTGCTTGACCTGGCAGTGCAGAGGTACCCCTATAGGTGAGGAGAATATATCCGAGTATTCTTCCACGACCTTATCTACTTGCTTATACTATGTGGAGTGGTCGGTCGCAGAGACCCTGGATGTGGTTGCGATCTTTCGCTTATTCTGAGAGTGAATCACGAAGAAGACAAACTTACCCATCTGAGAGATGACCTTCCTTCATTTCTTAGTAGAGATCAAATAAATAGCACTAGGTGGGACTGCCTCGAGTATCCTGTACAATTTCTTGTTCAAAGTAATAATAACACTATGATGTCTAGACACATATACAACATGATGTTTCCATAAATAAGGTTGGTCCAAAAGAACATCACAAACTTCAAGAGGAGCAACATCACACAATACCTCATCTTTGAAGGGCTTGATTCTATATGATAGTCGATACTGTTGGCCGACGTGGAGATCGCTTCCTTGGCGGAGCCATCCAATGGGGTAGGGTTGTGGGTGCGACATTGTTGGCAGGTCCAGCCACTTGACGACCTCTGTTGAGATGAGTTTCTTCCGGCTACCGCTATCAATGATGAAGTGTAGCGGGGTGCCTTTTACCCACATCTATGAATGGAAGAGGTGCTCTCCTTCTTCTAGCTTGTGTGGTTCATCAAGCTGGATCTTGGTGGTAGCAACGGTGGCACTGGGTTCCGCGTCAATGATCCATCTTCCCCTTTTTGGTTCTATCTTGGAGTCAAAATCTGGATCTGATTCATAGGCTTTCACTTCGGCCACCAGCGACTGCTTTGAGCAACAGTCAGCAGTGTTATGCTAAGGGCGCTTATGGAAGTCGCACCACTTCCTGGTATCTTTCCTTGTCTTTTCAGTGTCCTTCTTTTCTTGTGGTTTGTACTGGTTGTCTTGATACTATCCATCTTTTCTATATCCTTTGTTCAGTGGGTTGGGGCCTCCCTTTCTTGGCTTTTATTGTGAGGGGTTCCCAGGCCCAAACTTCTACGTCTTTTGTTTGAGATTCTGCTCGATTTTGATGGCATATCGGTAGGCCGCGCCCAAGGATGAGATGTCTAAAAATTCCATTTCGGTCTGGATGTATCTATGCAGAGCACCATGATACTTGAGAACCATATGTCACTCCGAATCTTTGATACCGAACTTGGTGCACAAGGTATGGAAGATATTTGTGAAATCTGGCACTGCTTGGTCTCTTTCTTACCGTAGTGTGGTCCATTACGTATACAGGTCATCATAACTTCCAACAGGGTAGTATTGTTCCTTAATAACATCCCTGAAGGATTCCCAAGTGGTCATGACTGAAAATAATGAGGTTTCCTCTGTTTCCTTTTGCTCACAGAAAGTTTCCCACGAATCTTTAACATGGGGAACGACTTTGAGGAGTGCAAAAGTAATCTTTTCTCTATTTGAAAATTTATGAACAGAAAAATACCCTTCTAGTAGATTCAACCACTTGTATACAACATCTGCGTCTATCTGACCTTCAAATATAGGAATATCAAAGTTTATTTGTACCTTGAAGGGGGCGGTGCCTCTGTTCAAAGAAGATGCATCGCCTGCTAGTAGTCGCCAAAGGCATTGCACGAAACTATCCATCATCTCGTTCCTCTGTTGCGTGAGGGATTCCTAAATCAACAGTTTGAAAGGATCTCATGTCCCATAATATTTCTTTTCTCCTGCCATGGGAGGTCGCTTGGGCATGTGAGAGATTTTTTCCTCAAGACAAACAAGCTTGAGACCCAACTCTTTGTACTCCGACCTCGTTGGGGACATGCATTAAGACGACAAGGAGAAGACCGCTCTGATAACACTAATCATGATTTTATGAGAAGAACTAAATGAATATAGATTATTAACAGGTTCTTAACACAAAATAACAGAGATGCAATAAAATTGGTTTTCTATTCAATAACGAAATAAGATGAAACTATAAAACGCAGCGGAAACAAGCTTGTTGGAATGGTGGCGGCTTATATCTGAGAAGAGATGTGACGGTAGTGCACATTCACAAGAATAAGGTTACAATGAGGATCTAAAGGCCTTTTTACAATAAGAAATAATTTCAAAAACCATAGACATCCAAAAAACTAACTCTAGGAGATGAAACGCCAAAAGTCATGTGGGCCCCGTTTTGGTAAGCTAGTACATCAACTTCCCGGGGTCGTGACTTTTGCATACGATCTCCGTTTTAGGTGTGTTATAGCCCGTTGGAAAGGTATCACCAAGGAGATTCATTTTGGGGGATCAATTATGCCTTTCACTATCTTTGAGGAGATCGATACTGAAAAACCTTCATTTAGGCCCTCAAAATGGCCCTGAAAGTAAAAACTGCTAAAAATAGTAAATTGCCAAAAATGTCAGAAAATTGTTTTGAGCCAGTTGGAAAAGGTGGGTGACCACCGATATCCATATGGATCACCATGGCTGGTTCCTGATACATCATACGCACATGAATAAAATGTGCACTCTTCATCAGAGTGTCAACTACCATGATAATCGAGTCGTTCCTCTTGTCTTTCAGTGGCAATCCAACAATGAAGTCCAACGAAATGGTCTCCTAATTCGATTCTGGATTAGCGGGTGGCATAGTAATTCTATCGGATGTCTATGTTAAGTCGTTACTTGTTGACATTCTAGACCTCTCGCCATGTAGAGGACTATGTCCCCCTTCATTCCTTTCAAGAAGAATAAGGACTTAAGGTATTCCCTCATATTTGTGATTCCTGGATCAGCCATGTACACTACTTTATGAGCTTCGTTTAGGATCAAACTTCTCAATTCATTGCTAGGTGATACGTAAATCTAGTTATTAAACCTCATAAACTATCGTTGTCCAATGTAAATCCCTCAAACATTGGTACCAACACGGTGTCTTGGCCAATATTTTCCTTAACCTCGTTATACTTGTCATCGTCAAACTGTAATGTTAGAATATTTTCTTGAAGATTCGTCTGAAGAGGCATCACCAAAAATATTTGTGGTCTCTGCCTTGATGCATCTTCCACTCTCCTGACTGCCCCTTTTATGTAGGTAATATTAAAATCATACTTGCTAATAAGTTCTAACCAACGCCCTTGTTGTGCATTCATGTCACTTTGCGTAAAAATGTTTTGCAAACCACAGTATTCTGTTTTCAGCTTGAATTCCCATCCAGTCAGGTTGTGCCCCCACACTTTGAGGGAATACATAATAGAAAACAACTCCAATTCATGCGTCTATATTTCTCCTCATGCTTTCTTAACTTCCATGATTGTGCATTCATGTCACTTTGCGTAAAAATGTTTTGCAAACCACAGTATTCTGTTTTCAGCTTGAATTCCCATCCAGTCAGGTTGTGCCCCCACACTTTGAGGGAATACATAATAGAAAACAACTCCAATTCATGCATCTATATTTCTCCTCATGCTTTCTTAACTTCCATGATATCTAAGTGATCAGTTGGCCATCTTTCATCAGGACTCCGCCTAAGCCTTCCTTGGATACGTCTGTGCATACTAAGAGGTCCTCATCCATGTCAGAGATATTGCAATATGTTCGAAAAAGTCAAACAGGAAAAAAAAGGGGACGCTGATTATACAGTCCGTACAGTCCGTACAGGCTGACGTGGCAGGGTCGTACGTCCGTACGATGACATGGAAGATTATGATTGGCAGACATGGTCGAATTGGAATACGACATGTGGTGTTTTGTTGGTCAATGGTAAGGTGCCACGTGGCCCATTCATGGGATGCCACGTGGCACCACTTTATTGGATTTTGGTTGTTATGTAAAATTATATTGGAGTCTTTGGGGTTCGACCCCCAGACCTCCCCACCGCATAGTGCCTTCACGAAATCCATCTGACCAATGGACGACCAGTTACACCTTGCTATGTATGCAGGCTCATATATATTTGAATTTGCAATTTGTAAAGTTTGGCGGGGGGTCGGGCCGGGGGCTTAGCCTTGACCCGTAGTCATATCATTTTCTATGTGACCATATATATAGGTATTGCATGGGGATGTTAAACCGTAAGCAAAACCCTGGTCGCATGGGTTATATTTATATGACCATGCTCTATGTTGAAAGGGTGTGCGGGGTTTTATGTTTGTAATGTGTAAATCCATGGTCTTATGGTATTATGCCATGTTCCCACGACCAGAGCATGGGGAGTTAGTATGGTTGGCATGGTTTCAACCGTTTGGCCCTATTTGCCATAGCGCGCGGTCATATGACCCTTATGTGCCCAGGTGCTAGGCGGTTAGGGCTGGCGCGCCCATAACTGTCCTACAGTTTGCACCGTTGGCGTGGTTGCACCTGGTGCTGGGTTTTTACGCTATATATTGCGTGTGTGCCAGGTTCATTTGACAAGGGTGAAATTTGTAGATGTAGAGACAACAAGATTGAAGGGGGGACTTCCAAGAAGCCCAACTTCTTCATTTTTCGACCGATTGAGGTGCCAAAAATGCCCAGCTAGGGGTTTTTGGACGCTCTGAAGCCATTGGAGTAGTTAGTTGGTCAGTTTGAGCATTTTAAGGCATATTTTTTAGCACTTTGAGAAATTAATAATAATGATCCATTGGAAGCTGGACCAGGAGATGTAGCCCAAGAGAGGGGTGAACTCCTTTATCAATTGTTGTGTTTTATGTGCTTATATTCTTTGATTATGCTATTCTCTATGTGTATTTTGCATGAGTAATCCTTTAATTTATGTGTTGCAAAGTTGATCCATTTTCTTTTAACACATAACATTTACTTGGAATAATTTCAAGATTTTCAAGTCTTCTTCATTTTTAGATCAAGTTGGTATCAGAGCACTGGTTTTTGAAGACTTGATTGTTTGCAAGTGTTTTGTTTTTGATGCTCACAAGGTTGAAACTCACAAGAGGAGAAGGTCAACTTGTGGAGCCAATTTCTCATCCTTCAAGGAGGAAGCATATACAATCACCACAAGTTTCAAGGAGGCATTCACCAAGTATGGCTCATGAAGAAAGTCATGAACGTGTTCCTACAGAAGATGAAGATATCAGAAAGGCTGTCATAGAGATGAGAGAGATGATGAAGATCTTGATGGAAAGGAACATATTGTCGCAAGGTGAAGGCTCCAACCCTTCAAGGCATAAGGGAAGCAGTGGTGACAAAACTCCAAATGGAAATGGAGGGAATGATGCTTCTCCACCACCCTCTCCTCCATATTCTTCTTCTTCTTCTACCAGTTCAAGACCTATTCTGAATTCTCCAAAGGGACATGGTAAAACTCCTTCGCAAATTCCTTCATTAAAGCTTGATATAAAATTTGACTTGCCAATATACAATGGAGAATTTAATGCTGAGAAGTTAGATAATTGGATACATCAAATTGAGGTATATTGTAGAATACAAAAAATTCAAGATGATGAAACCAAAATTCAGCTTTCTTCATTAAGATTGGATAGTGCAACACTTACTTGGTGGGAATCCAAGACTCAGGAGGATATGAAAAAGCATGGTAAAATTTTGATTTCTTGGAATGATTTCATTGTTGCAATTAAAAAACAATTTTATCCATTGGCATATAAGCAAAAGGCTACTATGGAATGGAAAATTTTTAGACAAGCTAAAGGACAGAGTGTGTAAAGCTTTACTCAAGAGTTTAGGAGAAGAGCTTTGGGTTTGGTTGTAGATTTGTCTTCTCAAGAAACTTTGCTCAAATACATTGGAGCTTTACATAGTTATTTGAGACATACTATACTCATGTTTAATCCTTCGAATCTAAATGAAGTTTGTGTACAGGCTACTCATTTGGAAGCAAGAGGAAGGAACGATACTCATGAGGGTAACAAGAAGGCATTCAGCCATGGAGACAAGGGAAAGAAGAAGTTCAAGGGAAATGGAAGAAAGAATGCTTTTGTTAAGCAAGAGGGAGAAAAATTCACATGTAAACATTGTTCAAAAGATGGCCATGATGAAGACCATTGTTGGAAACTTCATCCTGAAAGAAGACCCAAAAAATTTGGCAACAACAACAAAGGGAAGTCAAAGACTGCTGCAACTGTTCAACATGATTTAGGTTCGGATTCAGGTGATGAAACGAAGATCACAGCCATGGGTTATCAAGGTAATGGTTCTAATGAAAGTACTAGTTCTTCAAATAATGTCAATGTAACTCAACAAGAAAAATTGAGAATTGAACTTTTTCACATAAGGGTTGTTTCAAAGCATACTAAGATAGATACTCTATTTGATATTGGATCTCAAGCAAACCTTATTTCTGAAGAAACTTTTAAGTGATAATGCTAAGTTACAAGTAACAAGAAGGTGTAAACTTAGGTTTGCTATCACTGCAAATTTCGTTGATGAGGTAGAGCTTGATATTATTCCGTTGGATATCTGTGGTATTGTGTTGGGAAGCCCATATTTGTAAGATAGGAAAGTTATTTTTCATCGTCATGAGAATAAGTATCATTTGTTTAAAGATGGGGTTGAGTACATTGTTAGGGCCCACACAAAGAAGATGAATTTATCACTTATAAATGCGGCACAAATGAAGAGATTAGTTAATGCTAGTAAGAATTTTGTTCTCTTAATGATCAAACCTAAAGATGATGTTGAAAACGAAGCATTTCAAGGTTGTGATACAAAGTTAAAATCTGATCTATTTGAAGTTGTTATTCAGTATGATGAAATGTTTAAAGAACCTAAAGGATTACCTTCAAAAAGGGGAGTCCAACATGAAATTCAATTGCAACAAGATTGTCCTCTTCCAAACATTGGTATGTATAGAATGTCAGTTATGGAAAATGCTGAGATTAAAAAACAAATTCAGGAGTTGCTTGACAAAGGGGTTATTGTACCAAGTTCTTCACCATGTCGATCTCCAATTGTGTTAGTTCCAAAGAAATATGGTACATGGCGTATGTGTGTTGATTTCAGGGCTTTGAACAAAATTACAGTTAAGAATCGTTATCCTCTTCCTAGAATTGATGATTTACTTGATCAATTAAAAGATGCAAGCAATTATGCAAAGGGTTTTCTTCAACAGTCTCACTTGGTTATCAAGTATAAGAAGGGCATTTTTAACAAAGTAATTGATATGCTTTCAAGGCCTATTATTAGTTCTTCAGTTGTTCTTAAGCATAGTCCTATAATGCATGAAAGTTATGTCGAGCAATATGCTTTAGATACTAATTTCAAAGAAGTGTATGAAACTTTGTGCCACTCTAACCATGTTGAAGAATTGGATTATCATGTGCATAATAATATCTTGTATCATCTTGGCAAGTTGTGTATTCCACAGGGGGAAAGAATCAACATTATAAGGGAAGCGCATTCTTCTCTTATTGCTGGTCATTTTGGTGTAGGCAAGACCATGGCTAATTTGCAAAGATATTGTTACTGGCCTAAAATGAATGAAAGTGTTTCGAGATATGTTCGAGGATGTTCATTGTGTGCCATAAAAAAACCTAGCAATCGAAAGTTGGTTTTGTATACTCCACTTCAAGTTCCTTCTCGACCTTGGGAAAGTATTTCCATGGATTTTGTAGGTGGTTTACGTATGTCGAGATGAAATCATGATTATGTTTATGTTGTGGTTGATCGATTTAGCAAAATGTGTATTTTGATGCCTTGTACTAAGAAGGTTACAGCTGAACAAATGACACAGTTGTTCTTTCAAAATGTTTGGGTGCATTTTGGATTGCCTAAGTCCATTATTTCTGATCAGGATTCTCGATTTGTTGGAAGTTTTTGGTCGAGTTTATGGGCACTCATGGACACCAAACTTAAAAAGAGCATAGTTTTTCATCTACAAACAGATGGTCAGACAGAGGTAGTAAATCGTATAGTGGTGCATCTTCTTCGTGCTTATTGCAACAAGCATCCTAAACTTTGGGATGAACATTTACACTACATTCAACATGCGTACAATCGAGCTAAGCACTCTTCGGCTCAAACGTCGCCATTTGAAGCATGTTTTGACTATTTGCCCAAGTCTCCTTTAGATTTTATCTTTGGGAAAGATATTTCTGTTGATGGTCAATATGACATTGATAGGGCAGAAAAGTTCATTGAACAAATTCAGTCGATACATCAAGTGGTGCAAGAGCAGTTGGAAAAGAGTCAGGCCAAGTACAAGACGAGGCATGACAAGCATCGTGTTGATCACAGTTTCCAAGTTGGAGATGAAGTTTGGCTTTACATCAACAACGAGAGGCTTAAAGGAGAAGGTAAAAAGTTGAAACCGATTCGATATGGTCCTTTCAAGATTATCGACAAGATTGGTAATAATGCTTTTCGTTTAGATTTGCCTCCTTATATGCAGATGTATGCAGTTGTTAATGTTGAGAATTTGAAATTGTATGAGCCTCCGTTGATTTATGATCAAGGAGAGCATGCTCATATTCCTTCTATAGATGATTTTTCTCCAGAGTATCTTACCAAACTGCATGAAGACGCCATCCTTGACAGGAGAATGCGAACTTCAAAACGAGGAAATGTGGAGTATCTTCGAGTTG
This sequence comes from Picea engelmannii, assembly GCA_009831015.1. Lineage (NCBI taxonomy): Eukaryota > Viridiplantae > Streptophyta > Pinopsida > Pinales > Pinaceae > Picea > Picea engelmannii. The sequence continues at coordinate 41,536 of ML781732.1, forward strand.
GTCTTAAAGAGACGAATCCAAGTAAAGCCAAGTGGATTGAGGTTGGAAGGGTGAGGGAACTTTACCCTCATCTTCACATACACTGGAAATAGTCTTTTGGAGGTCCAAAAGCTTCCCAATGGGGAGGTGTGATTAGGGGATCAAATTTTGCTAAAAAATTCAAAGTGCTCAGAAATACTTCAAACCGGATGAGAGCATAGGCCTCGTCATTGCGAACCCAACGCAACTCATTTCGTCTCAAACGAACATCGAGAGAGAGAGATATTGCAATCTGTTCGGAAAGTCAAAAAGGAAAAAAAGGGGACGCTGACTATATAGTCCATACAGTCCGTACATGCTGACGTGGCAGGGTCATACGACCGTATGATGACATGGAAAATTTTGATTGGAAGACATGGTCGAATCAGAATACGACACGTGGCATTTTGTTGGTCAATGATAAGGTGCCATGTGGCCCAGTCATGGGCTGCCACATGGCACCCCTTTATTGGCTTTTGGTTATTATGTAAAATTATATTTGAGTCTGTGGGGTTCGAACCCCGGACCTCCCCACCACATAGTTCCTTCATGAAATCCGTGCGACCAACGGACCACCGGTTATGCCTTGCTATGTATGCAGGCTCATATATATTTGAATTTGCAATTTGTAAAGTTTGGCGGGGGGTTGGGCCGGGGGCTTAGCCCCAACCCGTAGTCATATTGTTTCCTATGTGACCACATATATATGTATTGCGTGGGGATGTTAAACCGTAAGAAAAACCGTGGTCGCATGGGTTATATTTATATGACCATGCTCTATGTTGAAAGGGCGCGCGGGGTTTTATGTTTGTAATGTGTAAATCCGTGGTCTTATGGTATTATGCCATGTGCCCATGACCGGAGCGTGGGGAGTTAGTACGGTTGGCACGGTTTCAACCGTTTGGCCCTATTTTCAATAGCGTGCGGCCATATGACCCTTATGTGCCCAGGTGCTAGGCGGTTAGGGGCTGGTGTGCCCATAACTGTCCTACAGTTTGCACCATTGGCACGGTTTCACCCGATGCTGGTTTTTTACGCTATATATTACGTGTGTGCCAGGTTCATTTGACAAGGGTGCAATTTGTAGATGCAGAGACAACAAGATTGAAAGGGGGACTTCCAAGAAGCCTAACTTCTTCGTTTTTCGACCGATTGAGGTGCCGAAAAAGCCCATCTAGGGGTTTTTGGACGCTCTGAAGCCATTGGAGTAGTCGGTTGGTCAATTTGAGCATTGTAAGGCATGTTTTTGAGCAATTTAAGAAATTAATAATAATGATCCATTAGAAGCTGGACCAGGAGATGTAGCCCAAGAGAGGGGTGATCTCCTTTATCAATTGTTGTGTTTTATGTGCTTATGTTCTTTGATTATGATGTTGTCTATGTGTATTTTTCATGAGTAATCCTTTAATTTATGTGTTGCAAAGTTGATCCATTTTCTTTTAACACATAACATTTACTTGCAATAATTTCAATATTTTCAAGTCTTCTTCATTTTTAGATCAATCCATGTCAGGGAATTTTAGTATCGGTGTTGTCATAAAAAAACTCCTTGAGAGATCGAAATGCTTCCAGACATTTCTACATCCATACATACTTCCTGTTTTTCTTTTGAAATTCCATAATCGGATTTTCTACCTTCGAAAAACCTTCGATGAACCGTCGATAATATCCAACTAAACCCATGAAGCTACACACTTATGGAATGTACTTCAACTCATGCCATTCCATAATATCCTCTACCTTCGTTGGATCCACAATGATGCCTTTGTCAGAGACAACATTCCATAAGCAATGAAACCTTGAGAGCATTGCGATCATTTCCCATAATTTGTTTTCCCATAAACACTGTAATACTAAGCACAAACGTTCGTCACGTTCCTCCATCATCCGAGGATATATCAAAGTGTCATTAGTGAATACTTGAACAAACTTGTCCAATTGTTAGAGGAACCCTCCATTCATCAAGCTCATGAATACCACTGGGGAGTTTGTTAGTCCAAACAGTAAAACGATAAAATCATAATGCCCGAACCTCATCTTGAATATGGTCTTAGGAATGTCTTCCTCCTTGATCTGTAAGTGGTGATATCCTGATCCCAAGTCGATCTTCGGAAAACATTGTCGCTCCTTCCGTTTGATCAAAAAAATCATCTATTGTTGGCAAAGCATACTAGTTGTTGATTGTTGCCTTGTTCAATTGACAGTAGTCAATGCAGAGTCTCCACGACCCATTCTTCTTCCGTATAAAAATAACTGACACACCCCAAGGTGACACACTTTCATGCATAAGTCATAGGTCCAACAAGTCCTATAACTTAGGCATTGACATCCGATAAGGCATTCGTACTATTGGTTCAGTTCCAAGTTTTGAGTAAATCGTAAACTCCAATCTCTCTTCCAGATGACAAGATTGATAAATCTTCTGCAAATACATCAACAAACTATCATACTACTAGAATTTTTTCTAGTCCTTTCGTACACCCTTGTCGTTCAACACTACGATTTCATATAGGTTGCATCCCTTGTGCATGCTCTTCTGTAATTGTATGGAATAAATGAATCTTAGGGAAAATCCACAGTTTCTTCCTACAATCACTCATCTCTATCCCTCATCATCAATCATACTCAATTTCTTCGTCTTACAGTTGAGTATCGCATTGGGAGATTCCACCCAATCCATATTGATTACAGCATTCTAAGATCCTAAGATCGTGACATACAAATTGGACTTCGTTACAATATTCCCCCAGGTTGAGGCTATGAATCTGATGGGCATTTCCCAAATCTCCTACTATAGTGTGTTCAGATGACCCAATTGCTTTGGCCCTCTCAATCAGTGTTAAATATATAGAGAGGTAGTGGGGGAGCCAAGAGAGCCCATAATGATAATAGTGGAGGCCATTCAATGTATGGTGGACTAGGTCCACTATATTATTAAATAAGGCCCACTATGGTAGTTAGATATAATAAATGGGTAGTTAGATATAATAAATGTAAGAGGACTTCTTAGAAGGTTCTACTTCTAGAAGATTCCTCCTCTAGAATGTTCTTAGGTGATGGTAGCACTATGTAAAGGGGTTCAATAAATATAAAGGGACATGAAGAGAATTATTGTATCATGAGTTGTAGCTCAATAGGAGGATGCCCCCTCTAAGAGGCAAGTGAACAAGAGAGGATCTCTTCCATAATAGGATCCATTGTATGGTGTTTCCCTACCTCAAGGTTTTTTATAATAAAGTTATGGTTTTCTATATTTTTCTATGAATATTTGTGGTATTTTTGTATGCAAGTATTTTATTCTTAACAATTGGTATCAGAGCATTCTCCTTGGTAGACATTGTGGGCAAATATTTTTTATTTTTGCAGATTTGTTTTGTTCGAAAAAAAAGAGGGCTGCGGTATTCCAGATATTTTTGGTATAATTTTGTGATTTTTTTTTAGAAAATGGTTGTATATATTAGTTCCTCTCAGAAAAAAACCCAATTTGAAAAAAAAAAAATCGTTAGAAACGAAGTCCAGGAAGTCAATATATTGAAGTTTTAAAATCTGTAAATTTTTAGAGTTTTTTCAATGGACGACGACACGATTGCTTTTATTTTTGTAGAAGATGGAGGTCAAATTTTCCCAAACAAATTATAGATATGAGTTTCTATCACAATTTCACCCAATTTCAAAAAATAAATCAGCCGAAACGGAGTCCGAGAAGTGAAGTTATGAGCATTTTAAATTCAACAGTTTTTCAGGGTTTTTCCAGAAATCGCCGCGATTTTCTGCAGTAATTTATTTTTCTATTTTTTGGATTTTTTCGTGAAGGTGTCGGGAGTGAAGAGTTCATAAATTTTCATAGCGTGCTCATATCGATATTTCTTCTCAAACCCTCGAAAAAATTATACAGATTACTAAAGCATTCAAAGCTCGATTGTTTGAAACATTGAATGACAGATTGAATGACTTTGTAGATGGCCTCACAGATTACCTCAATGATATATTTTGTAGTATTCAAGATTCATTGGATAGCATGCAGGAGATATTTCTTATGGTGGACCTCAGGGATGCATATAATCATGAAATATATACTTGGTATGATTTTGAGGCTGATTGCAATGATTGGTATATGGATAGTTGTCATTTCTGGGATGACAATCACTTCCATATTTTATTTGATGACTCTACTCCACCTTATGTAGAGAACATCAATGTCCCACATTGGTATCTAGTTATAATTATCAACATCCATCCTACATATTCTACAGTGGTATTTTTCCTTCGAGATTCGGCATTGACCCTTTCCCACTATGTGGTTGGATATTCTTATTTGGATTCACATGATAGCTGTCAGTATTGGGAGCATCATTTTCAGTTGGTTATTGGGTGTCGATATATTTCATGTGGAGTTCACATGAGAACTTGGACATGGAACCCTGGTTTACAATGGTGATTGGACTAGTTCAACATCGTGGCTTTGATTTATCAATGGGACCCTGGTTCTCTATTCTACTTCATCACTATGGTTCACACTTATCCATGGGACATTGGTTCTCTAGTCTACTTCAACACTATGGTCCACACCTATCCATGGGACCCTGGTATATGTTTTTACATCAAGCATTGAGGATAATGATTTCATAAGGGGGATGGAATGTTAGGTAGCAAGAGAGGTAGTGGGGGGCCCTAGAAAGCCCATAATGATAATAGTGGATGGCATTCAATGTAAGGTGGACTAGGTCCACTATATTATTAAATAAGGCCCACTATGGTAGTTAGATATAATAAATGGGTAGTTAGATATAATAAATGTAAGAGGAATTCTTAGAAGGTTCCACTTCTAGAATATTCCTCCTCTAGAATGTTCTTAAATGATGGTAGCACTATATAAAGGGGTTCAAGCAATGTAAGTGGACATGAAGAGAATTATTTTATTGTGAGTTGTATCTCAATAGGAGGATGACCCCTCGAAGAGGCAAGTGAACAAGAGAGGATCCCTTCCATAATAGGATCCATTGTGTGGTGTTGCCCTACCTCAACGGTTTCTATAATAAAGTTGTGGTTTTGTATATTGTTCTTTGAATATTTGTGGTATTTCTTTATGCAAGTATTTGGTTCTTAACAATTGGATAGTCATGCTGGTAATGTGGCGCTCCACATGTCCAACATCGGGTCTTCGGTCAATTACTCTTGGTCCCCAAAGTAGAAGTTGTTGGCCTACCAACCTGAGCTCCTAGTCCGTTATGTTGAACCATCCTAACTGTTGTTGTTGTGAGTGACGTTGCTGCAATGCAAATGTCATATATCCCTTCGGTCTTGCATGAGGCTTACCCTGACCCACGTTGGTTACCTCTTCCTCATATATGAGGGCCTTATGGACTACATCGTGCAACGTCTAAGGCATTGGGATCCTCACCGTCGCAGGAATGTTATCCTTAAGTCCTAAAACAAACTTGTTGACCTTGAGCTTCTCGGTGTTCATATGTGGAGCATACCTAAGCAACTCCATGAAATGGGCCTCATACTCGAGCACCGTACGAACACCCTGTCGCAAGGTGTTAAACTTATTGAGTTGGCACTCAATTAATTCCTTTGACAAATACCTCTCTTGGAACCATTCATTGAACAATTCTCATGACACGTCTTTGACAACCCTGTTCAATTGTGGCAAGAGCGTCTTCCACCATAGAATAATGCTCCCCTTTAGCTGAAAGATAGCCATGCAGACTTTGATGTTGGATGGGTAGTCGCGAAGTGCGAAGCACATCGCCATGTTCCCCAACCATGCCTCAATGGCTACGTCGTCCGTGGCACCCAAGAACTTGGGAAACTTGACCTTCTCAAGTTCTTTGTGAACACTACCTGTAATGATTGGGGCACGTTGTGGACCCTCAGTGGGTACAGGTGCCTTGGCCTCACCTCCTCCTAAAAGGTTTAATCAAGGCCTCTAACATTTCCTTGGAAGGACATTTTCACACCCTCCACATCCCTTATAACAATCGACTTCTCCCTAATGACTTGTTGTTCCCCCTTGGAGGTTAGACCCCTAGGGAGAGAGCACTTCTAGAGGCATCACACCTCCTCCCCTAGCACCATGTTGTGAACCACCACGACGTCCTCTAACCATGATTACCTCATGGATAGGTTAAAATTTTAATTAGCGCTAAGCTATTAATCAAGTGTATAATACAGTGGAGGGAGTGTCAATCCATAGTCATAGGGTTGAACTTGGCTCTGATACCATATGTAGCAACCCTCTGTTACGTCTAAGAAAAAGAAAAGCACAAAAGGGAATTTTTTTTTTACATTAGGAATTTAACATTAACTAAGTAAATCATAGTAATGTAGAATCAACGATATCATAAATAATGGAATTACAATCATCTCATTATTATAATAAATAACATCGCAACCAACTCATCAACATATTTAGTAAGGACATATAATCTACGAGCATCCCAAGTAAAAAAAATACCATCTACTCATTATTGAAATCAATAATGACGTGTTCAGCGCATCAAAAAAAGGATATTGACACACAACATAAATTGCGTCACCTCTTGGCACATCCCAATCAACATGAAACAAATTACAACTATGATCAACCAGATAATGAATATTAAACTGACTACCCAACCAACCTACCCTGGAAGGTTAGAATGTCCAGGAAACATAAGAAACTCTCAAGCCCAGGTTCCAATTGATTTTAACCATTTAAGGTCTCAAGGCTGGCAACTATTATGAGGAACAATGAGGTGACTATATCCCACTAACACAATTAGTTCCATGAAACTAGCTAAATCAACAACATCGACGATCACCAATTTCATCAATCCATCAATCCCAATCCCTAATTAAACATGGTACAGGAGTAATCATTCACATAACTCATCATATATCATATCAATTTTAAATTCGCGCAAGAGGTCTAATTTCTACAACAATCATTCATCATATTATAATTTATTGCCGACAAGAAGTCTAATGTCTACAACAATCATTCATCACATTGTAAATTATTGCGCGCAAAAAGTCTAATGTCTACAACAATCATTCATTACATTACAATTTGTTGCGGACTACTGTAAATCAACTCTAGAACAATAGCAAGTCAACTTAATTAAGGGCACAAGAATAGACACCCCAAACATTTATTCATTAACATTAAATACTCAACCTCCAAGAGTAAAACAACTACATAACTCATCAGGTCAAAATTAATTTCTGCATGCAATTTCAAGCAATCATAACTGATCATACCTCAACATTTACACCAGGCACAAAGAATCTGATCACCCAATCATTTTTCATTAACATTTTCTAGTTAAAAGTAGAAAATGAGTTAAATGTATTTCTCAAGTTCAAGAGATTAATGAAGTGCACATAAATGTGTTAACAATAGCTCAATCTATTGAAATTGAAAGAGATTTTCTTACTTCTAATTTGACTGTTAAAAGTAGAAAATGTGTTAAATATATTTCTCTAGTTCAAGAGATTAACATTTCAGTCAACTGAACTGAAATTGAAAGAGATGTCAGTACTTTCGATTTGACTATTAAAATTAGGAATTCTGAGAAAAAGAATTATAAACAAGGAACATGCTCGAGCTACAACTGATTGCATAATCACTAGATACTAAATTAGTGTCTAGAAATTGATCTTCTCCTTGTTCATCAAGAAATTGTAAATCAAATCCTGAGCGGACCGCGTCAAGATTTGTCTATCTCCTAACCTTGGTAGCAGGGAAGAAGTTGACTATCTTGTTAAACTTTCTTTGAGGGGGGGCTAAGGATTAATTTTCTCTATGTCCTTCCAATCAAAAGGATGCCTCTCTTGTTAAAATTGTTGTGAGGGCTAGGGAATGAATAAAGCTTGCTGCGAGGGGCCACAAAATGAATAATATATTTAGAATCCTCAAAATGAGATCCATTAACTAAATTAGATCTATTATCTCTTGTAGTTTTGTCTAATATGAATGTTGACTATCATGTAAAATTGTATGTCTACAAAACATCAACATGATATTAAAATCATCTCACTAGCATGATATCAAAATCATCTCACTAGAATTATGGAAATGTTAAATCTAGCCAATAAAATTTTAAAGTGAAATACCACTAATGGATTATATACCTCTTGTGAAGTTTTCTTTTCTAAGATGATTTATATATGATAGAATGCTTGTCTCTTAAATCATTACACCCATATTAAACATTGTTTGTGAAATAAATATTCTCTTTGGTTTTTGATTCAATGGCATCCTTGCATTCGTCGACAAATGAATTCAAGTCATTTTCCTTTTTAGATGTTAAAACATCATTTATTTTCCTTGTATGGTGGTAAATAGTTCCCTATCCATAACTAAGAAGTGATACAAGCATTTGTTTATGAGTAGGCCTTATGGTACCAAATCATGGCCCACAACATATTTGACTATGTAGTGCTCAAACACCGGGTTGATATACCTCATGTCTTCTCAATAGTGTACATATAGGAGGTTTATGGAAAACTTCTTGGGCCATCAACCATTTCCTTATTACCATGAGTGACTATAATTGTTCCCATAATACACTTATTGAACGAACATGGTATCTATGAGGGTTTATGGTAGTTTGGGGGGGGCTTATGGAAAACTTCTTGGGCCATCAACTACTTCCTTACTAGCATGAGTGATTATAATTGCTCTGACAATACACTTGTTGAACGAACATGGTATCCATAAGGGTTTATGGTAGTTTGTCGATTTACAAATGGTCAATGGAGGTGAAAATTATAAAAATGTTGATATATGTTTGCACTCACAGAACTATGGCTCCTTATATAGGGCATGTATGTTTTCTTGGAATGGATCACATGCCCCATGAGAATCATATGAAAATTGTGTGTCCTAGATATTGGATGTAAACAATGGCCTATACCAGGGGAAGCAATGCTTGTATTGTAAATTTGAAAATTCCCATGACATGTGTGATCACCTATTTCCCTACATAGGGCCCATGAGTAATATAATACATCCTTGGATGATGGAATAGACATTTATTAGCATCCTTAGTGTGTCAATACTCAAGACAACAACCATATCTCACACATAGCCCTATGTAATGGATATTTGATGGCCCATGGAATTACACGTGGTCCATGAGATATAGAGGTAGTTTGAAGGTATTCAACCTTGTCTTTTGACCTTAAAACATCTCCTCAATCCCAAGATCCATCCATGGTGTTGTAAACCATTAAATTTTCACCATATCATATTTGCAAGCAAAATATTCCTTATGAAAAGAATGTCCAATGACATGAGGCTGCACATATGCCCGATGAGTCCCCTAATAAGATTTAATGGTCTTGGAATCTTTATTTTTAACCTAGACCATGGATTAGGTCATGATAGGAATCCATGGTTCATAAAACTTGAAATGGTGACCATTTAGAGACTATATGGTGGGTTGATACCCCATGCATGTCCCATGAGCCCCAAAGACAAATTTTATATCTGAATTCCATAACGTTTGGAACTTGACCATTGTGCTAATCGTCTAGATGGACACCATATCCTACTTTGAGGATAAATATGTCATATTCATGGCACATGATGGCTTAGTGCCATGGGCATGACCAATGAACCCAAAAGGAAAATGTTATTGACTAATACATTTGACTTGTAATTCATTGGTGTGCTAAATCTCTAAATGGTGACCATGTATTTCTCCCAAGTTAAATGTTTTCTATTTACTACATGGAGAGGTCATCAATTGAATCATAATGCAATGATATCTACATAAGACACAAGTTTCATTACCATAAAAAAAACTCAGGAAACTCTGGTCTCAAGGGTTCCACTATGTTCAAGGACTAATGTTTTCATTTCTTGTCATGTTCTTCAAGATTTCAGAAATTTTTTGTCATTAGGATGGGGAATATATGCAATAGAGTGAAAAGATCATTTAAGAAAGTTCTTCCACGTGACAAAGTGGTTGATTTTGGAGAAAAAGAAAGGAAAATAATGGTACATTTTATGAATTCATTAGATGGGTGTTCAAAACCTACACCGGAAAAACAAGGAAAGAATAGAACAAGTGAGATGATCATTCCAACATGCTCATGACAACTAAATCATAATAAATTTATAAATCCAATTTCAATTCCAAGAACAATGAGTGTTGTTTTAGGTTTTTCCTCAAGTTCAACCAAGGTGGAGACCATGCAAAGTTTAACATTCTAACAACCCAAAAGGGTGTTTACAAAAATTACCATTTTCATTTTCCTTCAATTCTAAGACATAGCTAAGTAATCCAAATCTAATCAAATAGAGTATCAAACACAACAATTAAGTAATAAAGAAGGCATGTGGCATGTTTATATAATGAATTCAACAATTTCACACTTCATCGACATACAACTAGTACTGTGGGTGCAAGTTAATGATGGTGTATCACGACGCATTAGTAACAATGCAAATATAGAAAAACAACAATCTATTAACTTGGAGGGATTATTCAAAGTAATTTAACAACAAATTTAAATATGGTGTAAAAAGATGAAATGTAAGAAAATGATTTAGACATAAAACCACATGTAATAATATATTTTGATAGTTTCCAAATATATTTTTGACACATACATATAAAAACATAAAAATATAATCAACTAAATAATAATAATAAATTTATTGTGAAATTAAGTAAGAAAATTTTGTGTTTACTCCCAAATTGTCACAACCATGAGAAGGAAACGTTTTCTTAATTAGAATTATATTGATAAAAGTATACAAATTAAATGTTCTTAAAAGGTTATATGTTAAAATAACATGATTGTAATACTAGTTATGAAAAAATTGCTAGACAAACATTACCAAAAAGACTAAAAAATCATTTAAACTAGTTAACCAATAAACAAATAAATAAAATGTAAAAACCTCTAGCTAATATTAAACATTAAAAAATAAAATAACAATCATAAACATACAAGCCTACTCACTATCTCTTTCTCAAATCAAAATTAAGTTTACATTACTAAAATATTATAATTAAAATTTAACCATAAAAAAAAGCTTATTTTTTTTCTTTTAAATAAAAAAGCAAAACCTGTTATATTAAGCTTTCAGGAAAGAGAGACACTTGGCATGCATATGCCAGCTGTCCTGCTTGTTCAGGAAACCAGGACAGCTGGCTTGTCCACATCAGCATGCAAAATTAGGCGTCATGTTTCGCCACCCTGCCCGAAGGGAACTAGGGTGTATGTCCATTATGCTTAACAGTAGAAGAAAGTCTATGCTGGAGCTAACTAAGCTAAGAACTGAAGAACAAAAACTCTGATAAACAGTAACAGTAAAGATCATGGAGACCGTGAGGATAAACAGAACCTTTTCAATCGGAATTTCCGCCATTGACAGGGATGACGAAGGGTTGCGCGGAGGTGGGGCATTGGCGCCGTGGCGTAGCTTTGGAGTTGGCTGCGTAGAGCATGTCTTGGCGCTGGCTGACCCGTACAGCTCTGAATATTTGATCCTCCACTAGGCTGCGCACTTCAAAAATCAAATTTAGGTGCTCTGGATGCAGGAACGGTGGCGAAGGTGGCGAATTCCTTTCGGTGTCCACTTCCTTTTGACCCGATGTTGCCCTCTGCTTCTTCGTGTCAGCAGTGCTCGCCGGCAGCACCTCCTTAGCCTCCATTGTCTTGTAGCTCGACGTTGTCCTCTGCGTCTGCGGGGAAGCTATGCAATCCGGTGGCTCCTCGTCCATAGGGCAAGCCATGAATTCTGCACTCGAAGCGTTGGTGGGAGTAGTAGAATCACCCAAATTGGGTGCAGTTGACGTGTGACCAAAGCTCGCCGGAGGATCCCAATTGTCCGGGACAACGAACAACCTGCTCTCGGAGAAGTCCAGTGGTAGGCCTATGGACAGGTCCTCTTCAACGTAGGTTCGAGGCGACAAGTTAGATGCAGGGGCGCCCCTTTGGCACTTTTCCTTGGCCAAGAGAATGGCCCTAGCAAACCCGTGGTGTTGTTTCCTTCGTGCATCCACTGCGTGCCAGCCAACGCCTCTGCGAGGTCTGCCCCTTGCCCATGGCATAGTGAGAGCTAGGGCGAGGCCTTCTGTGCAGCGGTGCTTGCTCTTCTGGATCAAATTCAAATGCATAATGGGAAGTCCGCGTAAACTGATAAACACATAAACCATGGCTACCAACATTAAAGCCAAGAGCTTAATGCTCTGGCTGGCCGTCCCTTGCTCACGCACGAGGAGCTCCATTAGTATCCGGTGGCCGACGGAGGCGAAGGCCTTAATAACTGTCCGTAGCTGGGAGTAGGCGCCACCATAAATGGCCCCTCCGTTGGCGCCTCCATGTGCCCATTCTGTCCACTTGTCACCCCATCCGGGAAATTTAAAAAACAAAAACAAAGAAGCTTATTTTTAATATATAGTAAAATAGAAAAATTAATTTATTATTAAGAAAGCAACAAGCTTATTTTTAATATATAGTAAAATAGCAAAATTAATTTATTATTAAGAAAGAATTTTATAAATTTATATATAATTTTTACAAATTTATATATAATATTTTCATTTAAATTCTTAAAAATAATAATATAGTTCCATAGGTGTAGGTTACTGGTTGGTTCCAATCGTGTAAAGAGGTTTGTATTGTGAGTCAGTTGTTGGTTCTAACCTTGCAAAGTTGTGTGTATTGTGAATGTGACTACAAAATTTTTGAAAATTATAATAAGTGTTTCATCAATTATTGATTCAATCATTATTAAAAAAAATTGATAATATTAAATAAATAAAACCAAAATTAAAAATCCAAACAAATCAAGAATTTCTGTAAGGTAATCAAACTATAAGCTACCTATGAGTTTGAGTTATGTTTATATTAGGTGGAGTAGTCCTCCTTCGAAGAGTGTCGACTTGTCCAACATCTTCTTAACCCACTCCAAACACATGACCATAGTTAACCCACTCCAAACACATGACCATAATCCATCTAGATCATAAAATGATTAATTATGTAAATACAAGCACATAACTGAAAAACAAATACATATAACAAACCATATGTATAATCACTATTCATTTAGATCATAAAATGGTTAATTATGTAAATGCAAGCACATAACTGATAAACAAATGCATATAACAAACCAGTTGCATAATCACTATTCATTTAAAGTCTAAAAGTCTAAACAATATCATAAGCAGACATATCTAGACTTAAGGATCTGGGCATGATCATAATCCAGTGAACATGCGAGCACCAAGTAACATTGTGTATGTTACTACAGCCAAAGTAACATTGTGTATGTAACTACTGCCAAATACTTGAGCTAATAAGCACCCCAAAAGTTAGGTTGACTAGTTTTGCCACTGCCGGCCTCTAAACAGTAGTTGGGCTATAGATGGTTAATAGTTTCAATATCAGTTAACGCTATCAGAGATATTTTCGTTTACTGACATGAGACCATAGCATTTTGTAATTTTTGAAATATTTATCAACGGGCAATTGACGAAACTTAAAAAAGATTTATTACTACGTATAACGAAACAATTAGAGTAACTTGCCATTTGTCATGATTATGCAAATGATTCATGAGTATGCTTTCCTATTCTTCATATCTACAAACCCAAGCAAATTCATGAGTATGTTTCCCTATCCTTCATATCTACAAAACCCCGGTGGGTAGGCTCTTCCTGCTCTGCAGAAATAACCCTTTGAGGAGCACAGTGTTTGTCCTCAGAGCACACACAGAGCCCTTCCAAAGCACATCCATCCTTCACTAAAACTAACCCTTGCTGCCCTGTTCCCATCATGGCATCTGTCCACTCATTCGACATCAATCCCTTAAGATCATGTTTTCTCTTGTCTTTCAAGAAATCCTCGGCTTTACTATACTTCTACATGACTCCCACAAATGCAATATTTCGGTTCTTGCCCCAATGGGGAGTACCATCATATTTGAACAAACCCATCTGCTCAATCTCTTCCAACACATCTTCGTTCAGCCTGGGTATCATAGGATCTCGAGAACGGTAATACGTGACATCAAGGTCTACAGAATCCTCATCAAGGCCTAAATATGCACTGGAAGCTTTCACAAAACGCATCAGAATACCACCATAAAGCTCGATCCCGCACAGACTGTTGGGGTTCAGGTCCCGAAGCTTCTTAATGTCTGTGATGAAGTCTTTGATCTTGGAGACACCAATGGCAA
>ML781732.1:65000-116935 GCA_009831015.1 Picea engelmannii
CACTAGGAGAGGAAGAAGACAAGGGGAGAACTAGGTAATATTGGGTGCTACCAGGTAAGAAGTGGCTAGAGTTGATAATGGGAAGTCTAAGCTAGCCCAAAAAAACTCCCAATAGGAACAAGGCTTCATTCAACTAGCAAATGCTGATTTTAACAACTAATGGAAAGATAAGTAAAAGAGAAGGCATAGAAGAACAAGGGGCTACCTCATTGTTTTAGCCAGCGAGAGGACAAGAGCAAGCAATTATGGAACTAGGTATAATAGATCATATATGTATTTTGTTAATTCATGTGTGGTAGAAAAAATAAATATTGAGTTAAAATTCATTGGGGAGGTTTGGTATTTAGAATGAGAATAGCAGAGTGAGAGTGCACCCAGGTAGAAGGATGATAATGTATTATTTAGAGAGTTTGGAAGAGGGACAGTGAAACCATATGAGATGAGATGGATTGGTGTGATGTAAAAGTGAGAGCGAAAGGTATTTATGTATTATGTTTGGTTGGGTCTTAACATTATAAGTAAGAGGTATTGCAAGAGGTGAGTTCATAGTTTTTCTCATCTTTATAGAGTTGATAAGTATTGCAATGAGCATCTTATAAAGAATTTCATTTGAGCATCGATATTATGACCAAATAAAAATGGAGAAAAAGGGGTGTGAGGAAGAAAAACAAAGGAAGAGAGGCAATGCTTTCGCCAAGCATTTGAAGGACTAGGAAAAAGGAAGAGTATGTAGGAGAGCATGGAACACTAGGAGAGGAAGAAGACAAGGGGAGAACTAGGTAATATTGGGTGCTACCAAGTAATAAGTGGCTAGAGTTGATAATGGGAAGTCTAATATAGCCCCAAAAAACTCCCAATAGGAACAATGGACATCTTATAAAGCATTTCATTGTTGTTCATATTAAATGTTCAAGAGTAAATTAGAGTAATCAAGGGGAGATACATAGCATTCAACAATCTCTTGAAAAATCCCTATGACAAGGGTGAATCCACGATGTTTATTAATGAGAAGATGAGTTTCGTCCTATTGTACAA
This sequence comes from Picea engelmannii, assembly GCA_009831015.1. NCBI lineage: Eukaryota > Viridiplantae > Streptophyta > Pinopsida > Pinales > Pinaceae > Picea > Picea engelmannii. The sequence continues at coordinate 66,036 of ML781732.1, forward strand.
AGCCCCAATGATAAGGACAGGGGTGATGAGTGATGGAAAATGTGATTATTTTGGTTATAAATGGTCAAGTATTATTGTCAAGGGATGTTTTTCAATAGAGTTTGTAATAGGGACTATTTTTTGTTGGGGAGAAGTGTCCAAATATTGGTGTACCCTAGAATCATCAAGGGATTTCTCATCTATGTACAAGCATTTGGATGTGAATTATTATTATAAGAATAAACATTTTTTAGTAGTGTCCTTTGGATCCTTATAATACTTGCACTAACATGTGGGATGAGAGGAGGGGTCTAGATTATTGGGATTAGTTTCATGTATTGTTTAATAGGAACTAGGATTTGGACTAGGGATAGCAATAATGTTAGGCTTATGGAAATGAATGAAGTGATGGATATTTTCTAATTTATTTTCCACGGTGAGGATATGGATAAAGATTGTGTATATGGGGGTTCTCTAAAATAGTTATACTTCTTTACAAAGAAACTACATGTAAACCAAAATTATATTTAAAATATCTACAAGTAAACCAAAACACCACATGGAACTTGGAAAATATCAATATCTACATATTCATGAGGATTGTGAACTTTTACTAGTATAAAGCCTACTTTTAAAAGCACGTCAAAACCCTTACCTTTTCATTGTTCTTTCACCAGATACATTAGCCCATACAACTTGATAAGAGTTGTCCACAAGATTCATTTCCATCACCAAGACCAACATGAATCATAAAAGGCAATTTTTTTAGATGAGTAAATAATTAATAAGCAAATAACCATGCATTTAGTTATGTAAAATACTCTAGAAAAAAATTAAGTTGTCGCGTACCTTAATGAACTTCTCTTTGTTTCGAGAATAGGTTATTCTCTACTAAATAGGGCCAACCACGTGAAGGTGGAATCTCATATGGCGCCTCCCCCCCCCCTCACATCGCTCTCAATTCCACATACCCAACAAATGATTTTCTTTATATAGAAAACATATAGACATTAATGCATAACTAGGATAGTCATCAAAACATATGAACATATAAACATCGATAAAGATCCAAAAATAGGTCATGAATTTATACATCTAATTTTTCTTTGATTTATGTTTTCTTACATTCATAAAACTGACAATTGGGATATCATCATCATCCAAGGACATTGTATTTCATGTGCCCATTCCTTCTATTATTTGTGTGCGCTCATGTACCATACTTCTGGTACGTCGATGAGAAGGGTTAGTTGTCATTTGTTCAGGGTTGTGAACTGGAACAACAAAAATGATCATATTAATATGTTGAAATATAATTGAAATAACTAATTCATTGTTTTGATGAACATTACACTATTTCTCTTTACCTGTCTCTATAGTTGGGACAATTGGTGTGTTTATTTCTTGTCCACTTGGTTGCTCTCGCATTTCACCCTCTTGAGCTACATGCTCTTCAATTTTGAGAAGATAACATATAAGTATAAGTCAGGAAATAAATATCTACAATCACAGTAAAAATTTCTAATTCTAACGCATACATACCGGAATGGGTACTCTTCTCTACACTATCACCGGACATGTGGACCCTTGTATGACGCGGTGTTTGTTGAATACTGCTTGATTCACTACTGTGGTAGCATTGTTGCTTGAAAAAAAACATAAATACTTAGTTAAGGGTGATATAATAAAATATGAATAGACTTTACAAGCATGCTACTGCGGTTTCCTTATTCATTTGATTTACCTACTTGGATGGGGAGATAGGAGTCTGGCCCAAGATTTTTCTATATTCAATAACACTTTTAAAACCATGCTTGTAGACAAGCTTCAGGTCCTCGTTCATGGCAGGAGTGTCGAACATATTTAACTGCAATGCATAACACCATTAAAAATACCAATAACAAAAACATATATGTGTTCACTACTGTTAAATAAATATTAACCACAATTAATCATTTAAATCTTATTATTCGGGCTTTGAGTTTTCCGTAGCCACCCTGGCCTAGTTTATGTTGACCATGTTTTTCCACTCTGGCCTTTGTTTCTTTAGATGTGTCTAGTAGCCTACATATGGAATTTTTGAAAAAAATTAGATATCGGAATTGTTACTTAAAACAGGAAAGAAAAACATAAATGCTCATATTTCACTAATAATATGACATGTTGTACCTTGCTTGACCAGCTCGTGGTTGTCATCCTTGTTTTTTAAACAAGTTCTCCTTTTCATCCTCTATTAGCACCTTACACTCTTTCTCGGGAACCATGGGAGGGCGCTCATTCTTGAGGTCTATTTGCAATTTATCCCTATACTGGGCCCTGGTGTATTTTAAATTCTCACCGACAAACTTTGTAACCACTTTCTTGTTGAAAGTGTTTCCAAACAAGTTTACCATGTGATCTATTAAATCATATTTATTTTTGCTATCTTGGCCATTCCACCGTGTGCAAATGGTGGGGCCAAACAACTCCAATGCTTTGTCATGTAAGTTTTGATGGGTCCACTACACAAGGAGTGAACCCATCCACCCTTGGAGACATGGGTGAATTAAGGGGATCATCTTGACCTCCCTCTACACCAACGATGAGTTGGAGTCGGATGACATAATGGGAGAAAACAAAAGGAACACACCAATTAGAGAATGAACACATGTATAAAGGACCGAGTAGCAAAGAAAGTGGAACACAAGGATCATGAAGAAGATATCAAGGAGCATGAGTTGGTCAATAGAAAAATGAATCAAATAAACAAGGGAGAGTTCAGTGAGAAAAATTGTAAGTCAGAGGAGGGATCACCATGGGGTGAACCAAAGTCTTGCAATGACTTGGGAAAGTGACTCTTGAGAAGAGGAGAAATGTAACAAGTTTTTGGTTGGCACATGTTGGGTGGACTGTAGGATTGTGAAGAGTGTTACAATGGTGAAATATTTTGGGGTGGATTTGTGCAATCGGGAAGAGTGTGAAAATTGGATCATCTTGGTGGATTTCTTAATTTATTCAAGACTGAGGTTGGACCAACCCCTAATATGTTTTTGCAGCAACTTACTAAGATAGGAAGGAATGAGAATGAAACTGTGAGAGAGTTTAACACTAGATTCGAGAAGTTGTTTCAATGAATTCCTAGCAATATTTTCCCCAAAAGAAATCATCTTATTTTCCTTGGTACCAAGGCCTTCCCAGGACATTGGTATGCTTTAAATAATAATAATGGCTATTTGGACACCATATGGGCACCATTCACAGGTTTTATGCATCATAGTTGGCTCTCAAGCCCTCTAAGAAGGAACTTAGATCCATTAGGAGGATATAGTTGCATTCATAAGTTGCACTAGGAGGATATAGGTCACACATTCATAAGTCACATATAGTTGCATATAGCTTCATAAGTCTCATATACTAGTTGCATAGTTGCATAAGTTGCATAAGTTGCATGTTGCATAAAGTTGCATAAAGTTGCATAAGTTGCATTGTTGTATAAAGTTGAATGTTGCATAACGTTGCGTAAAGTTTCATAAATTTGCGTAAAGTTGTGTAAGTTGCATTGTTGCATAAAGTTGCATGTTGTGTAAAGTTGCGTAAAGTTGCATAAAGTTGCGTAAAGTTGCATAAGTTTCATTAATGTTGCATGAAGTTTCATGTTGCACAATGGTGCCTAAAGTTGTATAAGTTCCATAAAGTTGCCCTAAATAAATCTTCTTGATCTTAATTTATTCAAGACTGAGGTTGGACCAACCCCTAATATGTTGTTGCAACAACTTACTGAGATAGGAAGGAATGAGAATGAAACTGTTAGAGAGTTTAACACTAGATTTGAGAAGTTGCTTCAACGAATTCCTAGCAATATTTTCCCCAAAAGAGATCATATTATTTTCCTTTATACCAAGGCTTTCCTAGGACATTGGTATGCTTTAAATAATAATAATGGTTATTTGGACACCATATGGGCACCATTTACAGGTTCTATGCATCATAGTTGGCTCTCAAGGCCTCTAAGAAGGAACTTAGAGCCATTAGGAGGATATAGTTTCATTCATAAGTTGCATTAGGAGGATATAGGCCACACATTCATAAGTTGCATATAGTTGCATAAGTCACATATACTAGTTGCATTGTTGCATAAGTTGCATATTAGAGTTATTTTTTCCACTACAATTAGAAAACCCATAAAGGGAATAGGATCCAAAGAAATATAATGGAGAATATAGTATTTGCAAGATGTGTGTGTGTGTGTGTGTGTGTGTGTGCGCGCGCGCGCACATGCACACCCTTCGCACTATGGTCTATAGGCAATTCGAAGCAGTTTCCATAATGATGAACCAAGTTCAATTCATGGTGAGCTCCCTCCAAACCTAGATGCTTGTTGCCTCTTTATTGTAGCAACATATAGCCACAATTATGTTAGCAACCTAACCACCCTTGATGTAGAGGGTTTTGTCTTATCATGAAAACATATCCTTGAGAATAAATAACAGTGGAGAACCCACATTGCTGCCATGCAATATATTGAAGAACATCGAAGCCCTAAGGGTTAGCTCAAGCATTCATGAGACAAACATGAGATCTCTCCCCGGAAGTGCATTTGTAAATGTCTACAAATGTGATCAAATTTAAAGCTTCCATATCATTATCTCTTACTTCTATCAAGAGAATTATCTTAGGAGAGTTTTTGTCAATTGAGCAAGCAATAGATCTCTTTTAACCAAAGTGAAATATCTTAACATAGTCCTCTAATGATTTGTGCTTTCTAAGTCATTTGGAATAGTTAATCTCTTGAGTCTCCATATTTTCAATATTCAGTGTATTTCTCTATAAAAATATTCTTCATAGTTTCCCATGTCTAAATATTATGTATATCTAGACCTATTAACCATTTGAGGGATATTTCCTTCAAAGTAGAGGGGAAAATTCTCATCTAGGAATAATTATTATATTCATAAGTGTTGCAAAGGGATTCAAATTCAAGGATAAAAGTGTCTAGAACCTCAATGATCATTCTATGAAATTGGGGAAGAGCTGCTAGATTTATTTTTTCATTCTTACTTGTTTCCCTATCCCCATATTATTTGACACTTTCTTCAAATATTTGTTTTGGAATATATTCAATGGTTATTAAATTACACTACTCCCATGGGGATTTTTTCTTCTCATGGCACAATTAAGGGGATTGGTCATGTGTGAGTTGTAAACAATTATGGTTAGGGCTCTTCAATTTTGAAATTGATTATGAGCCTAGTGCTAAGGGTACAATTGGAGCATTTTAAAAGGATGACTTAGCATTTCATCAAACATTTTATCAAGCATTTCATCAAACATTCTATCAAGCATTTCTATCAAGCATTTCTATCAGGAATTTCATCTAACAATTAGCATGCACACTCAAGAGATAGGAGAAAGAAGTCAAACCATTTCCTCCTACCGTATGCCCTCCTCTGGTGAAAAACCATGTGCCCTCCCCCTCTACAAATTCGTGTGCCCTCCTCCTCTGCAAATCTGTGTGCCCTCCTCTACAAATCCATCTTCCCTAGCCTCCTCTCGTGTGCCCTCCTCTAGTGTGACTCTCCCTCCTTCTCCTCCTTATCCCCTTTCCACTCTACGTGCACCCAACCTCCTCTTGTGCACATCTCCCTCCTTCTCCTCCTTCTCCTGTCCTCCTCTCCATTCCATGCTCCAAATCCATCCTCCTCTCCCTCCCTTCCAGCATGCTCCAAATCTGTGGATTGTAGTGGTGAGTGTTCCAAATATTCGCGTGGGTGTATCTACTCCAAATCCATGGACTATGGTGGTGAGTGTTCCAAATATTCAGGCGAGTGTATAGACGTGGCTGCAATTTCATGAAATGTGTTTTGTTTTGTTTGAATTTTGTTTTTTTTATGTTGTTTAATTTTTGTTTTTATTTTTTGTTTTTTTATATTATATATATATATATATATATATATATATATATATATATATATATATATATATATATATATTATATATTATATATATAACATATTATATATAGGCCTAGGTTTGTAGGTGATGGGATTATTGGGATACATGTTCATTGGATTAGTGGATAAGTGAAAGTAGTGTTTATGAGGGAGTGGGATAGGTATTTGTGGGTTAATAAAGTTAGCATTAGTGTATATAGTAAATATAGTCAATATAGTTAATAGAGATTAACCAGGGTCAATAATGGTCAACCATGGTCAACAATTATCCATATGGTCAATGAAGGTGGAGGGTTAATGAGTTAATGGCATTATTGGACTAGTAGGTTTCTAGGTGATGGAGTTATGAAACTATGTGGTCAATGGATTACTAGATAAAATAGAGTGTAATGTTTGTGCTTGAGTATAAGGCTAGGGGTTGTTGGGTCAATGTGATTAATATGGTGAAAAATGACGTCCAATTATGGTGCACCATGGTCAATATGGTTGATAGTGGTAAATGATGGTCAACCACAATAAATGGTGGTCCATATGGTAAACGAGGGTCAAGAGTTAATGGGTTAAACAAGTTATTATCTTAGGAGGTTTGTATTTCATGGGATTATATAAAAAGTTAATATTCAATAGAGGTTAACCACAGTCAACAATAGTTAATGGAAGTCGATAATCATCCATATGGTCAATGAGCATGGAGGGTTGATGGGTTAATGAGGTTATTATGTTAGTAGGTTTCTGGGTGATGTGAATATTGAGCTAAGCAATCAATGGATGCTTTTGGGTGAGAAATCTAGGTGTTAGTTAGTAAATGTGGTTAATATGGTGAACCATGGCACATATGGTCTATAGTCAATATGATCATTAAAGGTTAATCATGTTCAATGATAGCTATAGTGATCCATATGGTCAATGAGGGTATAGGGTTGATGGGTTGATTGATTTATTAGGATAGTAAATTTGTGGGTGATTATATCGTTGAGTAATGTGGTTGGTGATGAGTGGATAAGTGGGCATGAAATTCATGGGAAAGGAGACTGGGGTTTGGTGGGTCAATGCAATTAATATGGTGAACTAGGATCAAGTATGGTCCACCATGGTGAATTATATTGACAATCGTAAATGATGATAAACCATGATAAATGGTGGTTAATATGGTAAATGAGGGTCAAGGGTTGATGGGTGAAAGGGATTATTGCATTAGGAGGTTTGTAAGTAATGGGATTATCATGACAAACAATCATGGATTCATGGATAATTGGGTACAATGTTCATGGGTGAGTGACCTAGGTTTTGGTGGGTTAATGCAATTAATCTAGTGAACCATGATCAACTATCATCCACAATGGTCAACAATTGCCAAAATTGGTCCATATGGTTATGGAGGGTGTAGGGTTAATCATTTATCAAGATTGTTCATTTAGTAGGTTGGTATTTGATGGAATTATCAAGATAATGGTTAAATAGATAGTAGATAAGTGGGCACAATTACTGTGGGAAAAACATGATAGGTTTTGGTGAGTCAATGTGGCTAATATGGAGAACCATGATTGATAATGTCTTATATAGTCAATATTATCAATAGTGGTACATTATGGTCAAAAAATATCAATATTTTTTATATTTTCAAAGAGATTGGAGGAGGATTAGTGCCTTCAGGGTCAAAATGTGTCGGGGATGGTTGTGTAAGAGGGTTGGTGCCGTTTTGAGGGGTTACCTTGTTTGGGTTCATAGTGTGCTAAGGGGTGATTATATGAGTGGTCATAATAGTTAAGGGGTATACTAGTGTCTTATTGGTTATGTATGATTATATTAAATATGATCATAAGTGTTAGGAAGTCTAATGTGCACATGGTCATAATGGTTAATCATATTGATATGTTAAGGGATTTCTTTGTTCAGGGGTTGTAGTGTGTCAAAGGATGCTTGTGTAAATGGTCATAAGGGATAGTGGGTATAGTGGGTATGGTAACTTGAACCTTTTTTTAACCATTTCCTAAAAATCCAATACTATTGCAAACAAACCATTGAAATCAATCTTAAAACTAACACTCTTTTAAGGTTAGTTTATCACTCCAACTACCTTTTTTAGGGTTGAAATTTTGATATGTTGGTACAGTTTTATGACCAATATCACTATATATTTTTTGAAATACATTTTAAATAACATTTTTCCAACCAAACTATAAATAATGTCATGACAATCTCACCCCATAACTTAAAATTAAATAATATTTCCAAATATTTATTTATTTATTAATAAATAAATCAACACAATTTGCATTGGATTTAATACAAGTAATTCATAAGAAATATCATTGCATTATCCATATTTAAATCAAATAAACTAAGAAATATTGTTACATTATTTATAGTCAAATCATATAAGCTAAGAAGCATAAAAATTATTCATAATTTCACGGATCAATTTAATCCTTTATACTCGATGCCTAATCTTTGTTATATTTACAAAGACTAGATTCCATGAAGGCGTTTCCTGCAAACCATCATTCGTGGTATGGAATTAGTTTCCCTAAGTACATCATTGGTATGATTAGGAAACATAAGTCACCTAATCATAAGTGACCTAATTCTTCTATTGTTAAATATATAGCATTCAATGAGATGTAGAGTGTATTGGAATATAACAATTATATGAAGAAGAATTAGGTCACACTTCCACATTATGCCCTAGGTGACCTTCTAAACTAGGTTAAACAATGACAAGGATGAATTAAAAATATGAATGAAAAAGGGGCATTTGAACTTTACTTATTCTTCCCCTAAAGATACCCCCCCATGAAACCTCTTCTATGATTTTGGAAATGTGATTGAAAAATTATAAATTAAAGGATTGATCAACCCTTCTAGATTACGATAAACAATGTGGGATATAAACAACAATATTGATATACAACCCAAACATGAAGTCATGAAACCTACTTGAGGGGTAATGTCCACATTATAGGGGATCATTATGTTGGACCTATATATAACAATTCCATAGATGAATTTCCTAGTACAATTTCCTTGTAAAATTTGTATAAGATATTTGGAGAATGATAATTTTGAGAATGATCGTGATGAATTGATAATGGACATAACTACATCGTTGGTATGATTAGGTGCAGTCACATAGATATCCTCTTGGTTTCGAGAATAGTTCATTCTCTAATAAACAGGGGAAACCACGTGAAGGTGGAAGCTCTATTTATGCCCCCCCCCACACATCACTCTCAATTTCCCCATATTACCTAATTTGAAACTATAAAGAACATGTATCATATAATATATTATACAAAATAAAAACATATAAATATCATATAAAAGATATAAAAACATACCTCTTCTTTTCAACAATTAAATATCAGTCATCTTCTTCTTCATCGAGTTCAACATTTGTATCAGGATCCGGTTCAGAATCAATATTGGTGAAAGGCTCATTCCTATCAGCATCATCATCAACATCATTTTCACTACTATAGGGATCAATATCGTCAATGATATCATCGTCTCCTACATTTGGATGATCAGCCTCCTCAACTTCTCCGTCTAACACATCGACTACATGAGCCACCTACTCCTGATCTTCATAATCATGATCTTCTTCCTCATTATTATCTTCATCCTCAGCTACATGACTGTACTTTACTAGTCTTCCTCTTGGATCATATCTAACAACGTATGACCAACCTACTTTACCAGGTACCTTTGAGTAAAATACTTTCTCACATTGACTTGGAAGAACATAAGGTTTTGTACCCAGTCCAAATGCCCTTGTATTAACCATGGTAAATCCATTATCATTCTTCACTAACAATTCTTTCAAGATCACATTCATGCATCTGTAGCTTGTACCATTTAACCTCAAACAAAACTATTTTGAAGGAATTAAAATCACACTCAATTATATCCTCCAAATGGACATAGTACCTATTCTCAGTTTCTTCTAGATTTCCGTCACTTCTAGAGGAAATGTTGGTGACCTTAAACACTGCAATTATCCCACAATCCGAGGTTTTCATCTTATCATCCAACATTTTGATACGAAATTTACGACCATTACACCACATAGCCTTGTGATGTTTCAACTGCAACATGGACAACAAGTAAAAAATAAATTGCAAATTAATAATCCTCATATAAGTCTTACTAAATATATATTTCAATAATTAAGCAAACCAAATACATTGAAAAATTGGGAAAAAACTAGGAAAATGTGGGTAACAAATTTAACTTGCCTATTTATCTTTTAAACCAAAGGCTAAATCAACTTCCCTTGATGTAAGATTAGGAAATTGATCTTGATGACAATGCGCTATTTTAATCATCTTACTCACCCCTTCCCATGATAACCTACATAAGTATTCTTCAGTATATTCTATCCAATGCTCCATCCAATCAAGGTTGTTTGCAATNTATAAATGTAAAGCATCCCACTCTCGAGCAACTATATGATAGCATAAAAATTTAATATCATTAATTAGTTATTGTTAATAAATGAATAATTTAATAGATGTGTAATATATTAAATATACGTCAACACCTAATAATTACCTTTCATAGTCCTCATTTTACCTTTCCCCAATAAGAACTCCGCTTCAAATTTGTTGATGGAGTCGAGATGCCAAATGCGAGGCACATTCATATTTTCTGCTAATTTAGGTAGATATTGACTAATATACACCATGCATTGATATACCATATATCCCTCAACCATAGAACCCTCCGGACATGCTCTTTGTCTAACGAAAGCCTTCAGTGACTTCAACTACCTCTCCACCTTCCACATCGACCTAGTGTGTATTGGTCCACATAATTCAATGTCCTCAATTTGGTGTATCAGGTAGTGTTCTTGTGCATTGAAAAATGCTGGAGGTAGATACTGTTGCATTTGACACATTAGTCGGGGAATTTCTCTCTTCCAATACCTTATATCTTCTTTATGGATTTCTTTTGATGATAGACACCTACAATTGTCGATGCAATCAAATAATATCAAGGAAAACATAAATTTGCAAATAAAAGATAATATATCAATAAGTTCCAATACAAATCACATAAGAAGTACATTTTCCTTATAAAAAAATAATTACCTCATGTATTTGCCAAGTACATAAATAATTTGTTTTATGTTGTTGTCAAAGTCGTGTGAGAGAGATAAAGGTAAAATATACTGTAACAAAAAACAAATAATTATTATTTGTTTCCAAAAAATGTGTACCAATAAGCAAATATATTATAAACTACTAATTACCTTAATGAATGTATGCCAATCATGTGTTTTAACCCCACCAAAATCACCTTTTTTAGTTAAGATATTATGTATGTTCGACAAAAACCCCGTCGGAAACCTAATTTTTTGAGTGACCTCTTTTACAATATTGCTTTGTTGCTCCGTAAATAAAAAAGGAAGACTAGTATTTTGTTCATGACCATCACCATTAGAATTAATAATAACACTTTGCAAGGCATCATTATCTTCTCGGATGTCACAACAAATCTTTCCATTTGTCTCTTTGTCATTCCTTCCATCTAATATTCACCATAACAATTCTGTTATGTTCTTCCTGATATGCATTGTATCAAACACATGAACTATTTGTAGGTGCTCATAGTATGACAATCTACTGAATTGCATCGGGTAATTTTTCATTCCTCATGGAAGCCCATTCGTGCCTTAACGACATTCGTGAAACATCAACAAATTGAAATTAACACTAATTAATGGGAAAAAATGAAATTAATACTAATGAAATTAACCAAAGATTTATATAATAGGTCATACATAAATAATTTGCATACCTTGACGATTTCTAATATATTCCAACTTCCATAGGCGAGGTGTCATTCTTCGTGGTTTTTTTCCATTTTCTTCTTTACCATTGAACTTTGCTTTGTCTGTAGTTCGATAACTATGGTTCTTAAGAAGAAAGTGCCTATACTCATCAAACACTTCCTTTGCTAAACTCCTTGAACGACGAGATTTTATCCTAGGACTAGAAACTGGGCATGCAAATTTACCCTTTGTTTGAAGACCTACAATATATATGAATAAATGTAGCGTCAAATTATAGTTACAATTTAAAATAATGCATGATTTTTTCAAAAAAGATATATAATATTAAATCACAAAAATAAAGTAACAATACACCACAAAAATGTGTTAACCAGGGAGCATCATGAATTGTCCATGATAGTGTTCCATGGAATTGAAATCGTCTTTGCCCTATTGGTCTAGAGATGTCATACATAGGGATGCCAACCCATAAATTCAACAACTCGTCGATGAGAGGCTCAATATATACATTCATATCTTTAACCTGGTACCGACCTGATTGGTTCAACCTACTGCATGAATAATTATACTTATCTAGATGTCGTGACATATAAAAGAAATAATTACCCTGCATGAAAGAAAGAAATGAAATATTTTGTCATGCTTTAAAGAAAAGAAAAGATAATTATTTAAATACATGGAACAATCATTACCAACATTGGGTTCTCTCTCTTGATCGACATCTAAGGAGGAAGGCTATTGTTTATAACAAAAACAGACCACACGGATTGACACCATCAACTGCCAACAAAAGTCTAACATTACGATGTTCTTCTTTAAAAATTGGCCATTTTTCTTTGATGTAGTTCAATGCAGAACCATTTGCAGGCATTCGAAGAAAATCATCTCAACTTTTTTTTTTTCATGGAAATCGATAAACTGTGTTATACTTTGGCACCTGAACAACCGCTGGAAACGTGGAATTATTAGAATATAACGAAGAAATTTGCGAGACACCTTCTTTGACGCTTTATCAGTTCGATATCTACTTATTTGACATTATGGGCATTCATTTTCTAATGCATATTGTCCATAATATATGATATGATCATTAGGACATGCGTCAATAGCCTGATAGTCCATTCTAATTTCTTTCATAATCACGAATAATTCTCGATATGTGCGTGGAAAAACATTTGACGTTGGTAATAGAACATCACCTAACAATCTACAAAATTCTAAACAATAAGTCAATGTAAACAATATTAATCATCAATATATCATCCAATATATTAATTTACAAATTAGAAAACAATATCAATATAAGAAAAAATTGAACCTTTTAAGTATTTGTGAACATACAGGCATAAATAATTAACAAATTAAATACCTTAGTATATGTGTGAGACATGTGTTTGATAAACCATTCAAAACCTTCAGGTTCACCAACAACAATATAGCAGATAAACGATTTATTGTTGAGCCTTCATAAAGAGGTTGACGTGACTTCTCGAGTAGAGGATCAACATCATGACTATCATCCTGGTTGTCCTCATCCATTGGAGAAAATGTGTCTTGGATGAATCTATGTATCTCATTTTATTGATTTGAATCACTAACGTTATCTCCATCCATATCATCATTAATAACTTGATCAACAGCTTCAATATTCTAATCTCGAAGTTCATCTCCATGTAAAGTAGTATTTCTGCTAATACTTGGCAAATAACTCTCTGGAGGTCAACACTTTGGGGGAATTGTCTATATATTTAAAAACAACATAGAAAAGTTTGTGTGTATATAAAATATAAAATTCCCGATAAGAAATATTACTCAAATTCATGACATATTGATTATTATAGAGAATACATTAAATATTGAATCATCTTACCAAGGGACGATATTCATAACCCCCTTTAACGTGCCCCTTCTCCCTACAATATCTTTGGGCTGTTGTTATTAAAAGTTCTCTCTTCTTCAGGCCTCTGCAATCATAACAAGGGTAATAACATTTTCCATCTCCCCTCACCTCTAATGCCTCTCTTAACCAAGCAAGCTTCTTGTCATTTTCGTTCATTGTGACAAATCCTTGTCCTGACAAGTAATTGTCTTACCTACACCATACCAAACATTAAGTAATTGTCATTTTATATTTTGTCTACTCCTTTCGATTATGATATGTTTATTTATAGTGACCTACATCTTTATAATTGTAACGAACCTCCCATTTCATTACGACAACAAGCCTCACATAACAAGTGCAATTTTTTTTTTTGTGTGTGTATGTAAGAAGGTAATAATGACATTATACTCAACATCGCAACATGACGATGAACACAATGCATGAAACTCATGCCACAACAAACATAATGACCTAACATAAAATCACATCAAGCACCTAGAAGCAATGTATGACGTTCAATTGACGAAGAATAAGAATGACTACCCACTCATCCTACCTTGCAATGGTTGGGACCTCCAGAACACATAAGCAATGCTCAAGCCGAGGTTCCCATCGAATTTGACCATTTAAGGTCTCAAGGCTGGTGATTGTTCTGAGGAACAAGGAGGTGTCTACATCCCTCCCGACATAAGCATACCAAGCCTACTAAGCTAAGGACAATCATCCTAACAACCCAACACACCCGGAATTAATTATACAAGTAACTAGAATCCTTACAGTGAGCAAAGCCAATCACATTAAACTGTTACATAACCAAGTACAAACATTACTTATATTAAAAAACAACACCCTCAACGGGAAGCGCAAGCTAAAAATGACTTCGTCAACAATCCAACCGACAATCAAGGCTAAATGGTCAATATCTATGATTTAAAATGGCATTAATTACAAATCAATTAACCAGTCTAATTTCCATTAGTCAACGAATTACCAACCGAACTTAATATGAATTACGACTCAATTTAGCAGGTCTAAGTTACCAATTAGGTGATATCTTCAAATCCAACTAACATCAATTACATATCTAATTTAGCCAGTCCAAATTATAGCTAGTCAACTATTTGCAATTCTAATTTAACCTTAAAAGTGAAACAAGTTAGTGAGTCCAAATCACAACTAGTCAACAATTGGCAATTCTAAATTTACATTAAAAGCCATCCCATTTAGCAAGTCTAAAGCACAATTTAGACATTTACTAAAAATATAATCTAACAAAATCTTCATTAACCATTTAACAATTATATATACACTGCTACCCATTTCCAATATAATTCTATTATTCAACACTATAACAATATTAGTGTACCAAGCACTATCTAACAACAATAACAACTTTAATGTACACCCTGCTGACTATTACACTTGTTGTCCGACAAAAGTTAACCATAAAGATAGATATACGGAAATTATGGCTAAGGTGTAACCAAGGATGTTTCTATCTAAAACAAAGTTCGTTTACAGATTAAAGGCACAGTCAGCTAATTAGGAAAATTTGTCCAATCACTAGCAGACATAGCCCATCATTTAAGGGAAAAACTGTCACAGTTTTAAAGGCATTTCGTGATCAATCAAGGTAGAAACACAGACCTCAGTTTCACAGAAAAAATCATGGGTGTGAACAATAGTTTCAGTTAAACTCTATTGGGAAAAACTGTGACCATTTACGACAACCTCAACCATGCATTTGAATGGCAATTTCGTGGGTCTTCAATAGTAAAACGCAAACAAGTTTTCAAGGGAAAAAGTGGTCAATTTATAACAAGTAATTTTATGAATTGAAAAGAAAAAACGTGGGTAAATTCAGCATGCAACACAGTCCGTTTTTAATTTCCAAAATCGTGGTCTTTCACAGCAGGAAATTTGATGAATTGGAAAGAAAAAACGTGGGCGAATTCAACATGCCACACAGTCCATTTTTAATTTCCAAAATTGTGGTCTTTCACAGTAGGAAATTTGATGAATTGAAAAGAAAAAACGTGGGTGAATTCAGCATGCCACACAATCTGTTTTTGATTTCCAAAATCGTGGTCTTTCACAGTAGAAAATTTGATGAATTGAAAAGAAAAAATGTGGGCATTTACAGGAATCAAATGGAAGCAAAATTTTAAAGCAAAACACAATCTTCATCAAGGTAAAAAACACCCCAAAGGTAAAACGAAATGCAGACAAGAATAATTCCTCTTTTCCATCGCTAGAATACAAAATAAAAATGCAGACCATAAATCATTTCATTTTTCATTGCCATAATATCCATTGTAAAATGCAGAGATGAATTCATTTTTTTTTTTCATTTCCAGAATACCCAATGTAAAATGCAGAGATGAATTCATTTTGTTTCTCAATGCCAGAATACCGAAAATAAAAATGCATACCAGAAATCATTTCATTTTTCATTGCTAGAATACCCAAAATAAAAATGCAGACCATAAATCATTTCGTTTTTCCTTGCTAGAATACTCAATGTAAAATGTAGAGATGAATTCATTTCATTTTTCATTGCCAGAATACCCAAGGTAAAATGCAGAGATGAATTCATTATGTTTCTCATTGCAAGAATACCCCAATATAGCACAGACAACAGTAGGAGAACACAAGGATCCAATGGGAAAGGTCATGCAATGATTGCAGAGGTTCTATCAGTCAAGGCATAGATAAAACCAACCAGGACACAAGATAATCCACACGCAGAGGTCATTGCTGGATGGAGGAATCAACAAGCAACAAGGGACAAACATCAAGGGTATCCGACTAACAAGTTCATCCTTCACTCATCCTCCTCGCATAGAAAAGTAGGGCGTTGAGATCCATAGGTCTTTTAACGCTAAGGCGACTACCGTAGAACAGGCTCCTGGCTGACTGCTCAAGCGAGGAATGGTGATCTAGGGACGAAGGCTAAACAACTACAAAGGTCACAATCAATACAACAAGGTGGTCAAGACGTGTGGGGAAATGAAGCCATGGGAGTCAATCTATCATCGAGCTAGGCTAAGAAAATTGCAGAAAACCATCTAGACAATCAGTGCACTTACCCAAGTAAAAATGCAGATTCAAGCATAAGTTCTAAAACAATTTACCATACAAAATGAAGAAAGCGTATCGTTGCCTATTCTAAGTGGACATCCCGCGTCCTCCTTGCAAATATCATGTGCCGACCGATGAGACTTCACCGGTACCTCCCAACCAATGCTAATGGTACTCTTATTCCCCCTTAGCCCCCCAAGCCGCAAAGGGGCCGAACACTCACTATCTAGAAATTTCGACTAGCTCCTAGCTCGCCTCGCAAGGCCGAGCTACCACTCCTCACCGGGCTAGGTATCCCAACTCCCGCAATTTAAGTCAGTCAAGTAGATATTTCTACAGTGTAATGTTATACAAACAGAAGAGATCTCACCTCCATCTCCTCCCTTCATTATATAGAGATTCATGGTTCCTTACTTTCCTAAAATCTCGTTTAATTAAGTTTTTTTAAATTTAATTCCTAAAAATTCCTCCCCGTATAAGTGTCACCCATCCCCTTCATTCCTCCATAACTTAATTTCTTTAATTAATTAATTATCTTTATTTCCCTCACCCACCTAGAGTTACTCCTAGAATCACTCCTAGGTGTCCCCAAATTCTCTTACAGGGTTTAATGGCTTTCCCCATTATTAAATTGCTAGTTCAGTTTAAATTAGAAAGCTCTTAAATGGTAGATACTTTCCTAAGTTTGACTTTCCGCTTTTTCCCTTTTTATGTTTACCTCTTTTCCTAGTTTCCTAATATTTTAGATTTTCCCTCTTTCCCCTTTTAATTAGAACTCAAATAGGAGGGTGGAAATTAACCCTTTTTCTCTTTTCTCATTTAATTAGTATATTTAAAATTATCAAAAAAATAATAAAACAATTAATTCCCTTTTTTTTTAATTTTATTCCAACATAATTTTTTTATTTTTTTTTTTAATAAATTAAATTTCTTACTCCCTCCATGTTACAAGGTTTAACAAAGATCATACTCTTTATTTATTTTGTTTTTAATTTTATTTTTTATATATATATATATATAAAAAAAAAATTTTTAATAAAAAGGATAAAATTTTACCACTAGCATGATTTAAACCTAGACCTTTAGTTTTCGTATTGGGCGACATTTAATTAAGGAAATTGTTTTAAAAAATCTTAACACGTTATTCATCCTAAGGCCATCTAGGTTCATTCCTCTATCATCAACAACACGACGTGCCCTTCAGGACGCACTAGGTGTTTCAAGGGTGCCACTCACCTTAATCTATTTCCCTTGTGCCACATGCCCTTTAGGACGCACCACGTGCTCCAAGGGTGCCACTCGCCTCTTGACTGACTTGGTAGACATCAATAACCCCTGGAGTCAATACTCTACCAGGTGAACTTGTGGGAGACTAAGAGCCTCTAAGGAATAAGGCCCCTTCCTTATTGCGCGCCCCTTAGAATCATCGTGAGCGACTGTCGCAGTCTGCCCTCATGACATCGTGGGTCCTCTCGAACTAGGTAAATGTTAACCTACAGTTTGAGCCATGAGGGGAGTGCTAGTAGGCTATGGAAGGGAAGCTGTCCACACATCTCCCTCAACATCTCTGGTAGTCGTGCATGACCCCTTTACTCCACATGTGAGTCTGGTCGTCAAGCTATCATCAACCTGCATCATCAACAAATCATGTAAGAACATATCCATATCATATCATCTAATCAAATGCACTAATATCATAGTAAAACAATCAAACCCTAATGGTACACTCCCTGACTCGATCCAGAGTCCAAGGGGTTCCGTTGATGCCTCTGCATCCTCGAGGTGCAAATTCCTGCACACTCAGTAAACCGAGTCAATAGCACTTGTCTATGTCAATGCAGTAAAACAACATGTCATCAAAACATAATGCCTCATAATCAAAATCAAAAGTTCTAATAGCATAATAATCCAGATCACTTCCGAAATAAGTTCACTCAATGCGCCAGAGCGGGATGTTACAATAATAAGGTCAACATATTTTTTCTTTATATAATAACTACATATATAACTAACATAAGTTTAGGGTTAGTGCTTATGTATCTTATTACTCCCTGCTAAAGAAGGGAATATAGAAATCAATTACTATCATTTCACTGACCAGGTTTGAGTTTCAAGAGAAATTCCATATCTTTATCAATGAAAAGAGAGAGAGATTATAGCTACAATTGAAGGGAAAAAAGTATGTGGATTCCATAAACCTAGAATATTATGGAATGTACATACCCTTTTTCATAGAATATACTAACTATATCCAAAAAACAAAGACATGAAATATGGTACTACAAATATTATAATATATTATCAAGGAAAAAACAAGCTAAATTCAAATTGGACATTTGAAAAAAAACTTACAAGTTAAATGAGTACATCAATAAAAAATAACATACTAACCTTGCAAGTTCAAAATCCAAGCTATGTAGGTCGAGAATTGGATTTGTTCAACCGGTAGGTGACGGAAAAAATTAACAGCTCAAACAAAATCCAAGAACAATGTCGCAACTATAGCAATTGTGTTGCAAAGTCTCTTAAAGTCACTTATATATAGTTAAAATAGTGAACTAGCCATTAACATCGACCAATGAGATAGGAAAAAAAATTGTCGCTATTGCCACGAACGTTCGTCGCTATAGCGACGAAAATCTGGACTAGGTTAAATTAAGATTTTTGTGGATATTGCGATGAACTTTCATGGCAATATCCACGAAAATCCCGCCCTCTTTAAAAAAATGATGAAACTAGTGGAAGCATAGAAAAGTTTCACGAAAAAATCCACCCATATGTAGTAGTGTGTTAAAATTGGTTTACTTAGTGTTGTTTCCCTATTAGACATAATTAGTCATTACTCGTTAAACTTTGTTTAATATGTAACAATTCTCTTTGGAAAATATATACAGTGCATCATGTTGGACTCTGTTTAATCTATAATCATCCCCTTCCGAAATATATACACTATATCTTGTTGGACTCTGTTTAATCTGTAATGATTCCCTTTCAATTATATACATTGTATCTTTTTTAAACTTTGTCTCTTCATGATCCAGATCGATATTGGTGGCCACCCACCTATTCCAACTACCTCGTCATGTCTATTTTTTTATTAAACACGTCTTTCTATATGGATTTATAATTGTGAGTTCTACACTTTTGGGGATGTATGAAGCCTCATACATTCTCAAGGTGGATATGAGTGGCCTCTCGCCTAACACAACATGATTATTTTGTATTTTTTCATGTAAACACATATTGTTGTACTTCCAAGGCTGTTTTGTGGCCCTAAACGTTGTTTTTTTTACTTTCCACAGTTAGATTACAGAAAAAGTCAGATTCCGATGGAAGAATTTGTATATATCTGAAATACCTTTCCAACGGTCTATCACGTGCCTAAAACGAAGGTCGTATGCAAAATTTATGACCCTAGGAAGTTGAGGTACCAAATTACACCAACTTACCCATAAGGCTCACATGACCTTTAGTGTTTCACCTTCTATGGTTAGGTGTTTGGATGTCTAGGGTTTTATCATTCATGATTAATATGAAAAGGGCCTATGGAACCTCATTGTAATCCACTATGCTCAGATGGATGCGCGTAGAAGCAACATCTCTTCTCAGAGATAGATACCACCATTCCAGCAGGTATCAGTTTTGAAGTTTTACAATTTCATTCTATTTCATTATTTAATAGAATATATTCGAAATACCTTTTCAACGGGCTATCACATGCTTAAAATAGAGGTCGTATGAAAAATTTACGACCCCAGGAAGTTGAGGTACCAAATTACACCAACTTACCCATAGGGCCCACATGACTTTTGGCGTTTCACCTTCTAGGGTTAGGTTTTTGGATGTCTAGGGTTTTAGAATTCATGAGTAATATGAAAAGGGCCTCTGGAACCTCATTTTAATCCATTCTGCTCAGACAGATGCATGTATCAACCACATCTCTTCTTAGAGATAGCTACCACCATTCAAGCAAGTCTTAGTTCTGTAGTTTTACAGTTTTACCCTACCTCATGATTTAATAGAAGATATTGTTCACTGGATATTTGTGTTATTATTCCTATCTCTATGTTTATTGTATTCAGTCTATTAATTAGTTTGTTCCACTCTTAAATCCATATCAGTGGTATCATAGTAGTCTTCTCTTCATTTATTTTTCTTCGTGCATGTCCCGGACAAGGTCGGGGTAAAAGAAGTTGGGAATCGAACAAATCGATCCATTACCATATCAGTCACATCGATCTTGAAAACAACGCATGGGAGATGAAAATAAATATGATGGAGCAGGAGATCCTATTAAAATGTTGCTTGAGGAATCCCTTGCCTGACAAAGGAATGAAATGATGGACAACTTCGTGCAAATCCTTTGATGGTTGTCCATAGGAGAATAATCTTCATCAAGTGGCCATGAAACCCCCTTCAAGGTACAAGTAAATTTCGATATTCCATTATTTGAAGGACTGATAGATGTGGATGATTTATATAAATGGTTGAATATGCTCGAAGGATATTTTTCGGTCCACAATTTTTCTGACAGGGAAAATATCACTTTTTCACTCCTCAAGGTCATTCCCCATGTTAAACACAGGTGGGATACTTAATCTGAGCAAAGGTTCATGCAGGAATCTACAATGTTTTTGGTGGCCCCTACAGGGGATTCCTTCAGGGACACCATTAAAGAACAATACTACCATGTTGGGAGCTACAAGGACCAGTACACTAGATGGACCATGCTACATCAAGAAAGGAACCAGAAAGTACCAAACTTCACCAATATTTTCCATACCCTACGCACCAAATTAGGTATCAAATATTATGAGTGTCATCTGGTTCTCAAATATTGCAGTTGTTTGCATAGATACATTCAAACATAAATGGATTTATTGGACATCGCCTAATTAGGCATGACTTATAGATACCCTGTCAAGATTGAGAATAAATTTAAGCAGAAACGACGAGAGTTTGGATCTACAAACCCCTCATAGTGGAAGCGAGGAAAAGGAAACCCTAACCCACATAGAAAGGGACCAATTTGATATGGCCACCCTCAGGACAATCCATCCAAGACACAACTCAAGAAGGGCAATGAGACGATGAAGAAGGACACGGGAAAATGGTATGAGTACCATAAAAGTCCTTGGCACAACACCGATAAATGTCACTCTAAGCAGTCCCTCGTGGTCAAGCTGAAGGATTCTGAGTCAGAGGGCGATTCTGATTCTGAGTCAAATCCTGAAGGAGGAAAGAAAATTATCGATGTCGAACCCAGTTCCATTGTTGCTACCACCAAAGTTCGGCCAAGCGAACCAGAAGAACCAGAGGAAGGGGAATGTCTCTTTCACTCGCATATGTGGGTCAAGGGGAATCCAATTCATTTCATTGTCGACAATGTTATTCAGAAGAACCTGATTTCAACAGAGCTAGTCAAGAGGTTGAACCTACCAACGATACCACACCCACAACCCTACACCATCGACTGGCTTCGTCAAGGAAGATATCTTCGTGTCATCCAATAATGTCTTCTTCCCTATGGCATCAAGCGTTTCAAAGATGAGGTACTATGTGATATTTCTCCCCTTGAAGTTTGTGATGTTCTTTTAGGACAACCATATTCGTGGAAGAGTCAGGTTGTGTATGATTTGAGACCCCACAATGTTATTATTACTTTAGGTAGACAATTGTATAGGATCCTAGAGCTGGCAGCGCCTACTGCTATTTCTTTAATTTTTGCTAAGAAATACAGTAAGGTCATTTCACAGACTAGGAATTTCATCTTCTTTGTGATTCATGCTCACAGTAAGAACAAGGTCACTACCACATCAGGGGCCTCTACACAATGCCTCTCCTTGCAGCAGAAGTAAATGGATGGGATCGTGGAAGAATATAGAGACATCTTTGCCTCACCTACAAGGGTACCGACACACTGCCAATTCAAGCATCCAATTGATCTGACCCTCGACGCACCTCTACCTAATGGACCAATCTATCGACGCTCACTGATGCAGAATGAAGAAATCAAGCATCAGATTCAATATCTTCTTCAAAAGGGGAACATCAGACCCAAATCCTCCCCTTCTAGAAGCCTGATTGTACAAGTGAAGAAGAAGGACGGGACTTGGTGTCTCTTCATTGATTACAGAGCCTTGAAAAAAATCACAGTTAGGAATCCCTACCCCATTCCTAGGATTGATGACCTTCTTGAATAACTCAAGGGGGAAACGTTCTTCAACAAGATTGACCTGAAGTCTGGCTACCACTAGGTTCCCATTGAACCAATGGATGTTCGGAAGACAACCATCAAGTCTAAAGAAAGTCTCTATGAATGGATAGTCATGCCCTTTGGCTTAACAAATGTGCCAACCACTTTCATGAGGTTGATCGAATATGTATGGAGACCTGTAACGACCCCCTCATTACGCTGACAAACCTCTTATAACAAGTGCAATTTTTTTTTTATATTACAGGTGTGTGCGCACGTGTACAAAGGAAATAAATACATTCGACTCTACATCGCCACCTTACGATGAATAAGACGCAACCACGATGAACACAACAAGATGACATAAGATGCACAACAAGTGACTGCATGCATTAACGATGATCAATCGACAATAAGTAAGACTGACTACCCATCCATCCTACCCTCCAATGGTTATGACCTCCAAGACACATAAGCAACGCTCAAGCCTAGGTTCCCATCGATTTTAACCATTTAGGGTCTCAGGGATGGCGATTGTTTTGAGGAACATGGAGGTGTCTACATCCCGCCCGACACAAGCAGACCAAGCACACAAAAGGTTTACAACCCAGCACAACATTAATTAACCAAGGGACTACCATCTATATGAGTCTTAAAGAGATTCCAATGCGCAACTTTAGATCATAATTTGTCATCAAAGTACCCTCTAAAACACATTCAAGGGACCCTTTAGGGAAAGTCTTAAACTTCGACTGGTTTATCATTTAACAAGATAAATAGTCATTAATTATAATCATAAATATAATGAATAGTTATAATTGTCACTTAATGCAATAAGTAACATTTAATCTTTAACTACAGATCAATAATTAATGAATTATCCTAAAATCATTGACGCGATCATTGTAAAATTTACATTATCATTCATTTCATGACCTAAACTTGCAATTCGATTGACCATAATTATGAACCAATAATTGTATCGACAACGCAGTGATCATAAATCCATAAATAACGCAATATTCAAGAATCCTTTATTGCAACATATAAATTAACATTTTACATTTACTCGTTGAACTACATTATAATCAATAGCCAGTAATTTAGAACCAATAATTAATGCAACATCCAAAACAAATGTAATGATTCAGGGTGCAAAACTGTAACTTATTTCAACAAGCATCACCTCCCTTCATGGTGCCTCCTAATTGTTAGTTTCCTTCAAGGCACATGGACACACCATCATAACATCAAATGTAGGATGCAAATGTTTGGAATAAATAATGTTTGAACATAAATTTCTGCTTAAGAGCACACCCAAATGGTTGTAATTTCCATAAACATTTTAGCATCAAGACTATCTATAATTAATTATCCTTTCTATCGACTACCCCTTAGCCTTAATGGAGGCATTAACTAAATTAAGGCCACTATCTCTAATTACCTACTAACTGAAAATAAGGTAAGTGGCCTTTATTAAGATAAAGTGGATTGCCATTTTTAAATACTAACGAGTAAGCAGTTGCGGCCATGAAAAGTACCTGGGAAAAAAAAATCTTCCATTAAATAAGGTAGATGTATCTTTAATGAATCATCACTATCATAAAGAGGATTTTCTCGTAACAATAAAGTCGATTGCCCAAAAAAAAATGCTAAAAACGAATGCATTCAACTAAGCGGAAACAACCAATCTCAACTGGTATTAAAACATAACCAATACCTTCCTGTTTCCTCTTTCAAGAACCATCCCATTAAAATTTTACGAAGGAGTAGGTGTCTTTTAGATTAATAATTCATATATAAAAGTTGTCTTTATTAAGGAAAACATAATTTAATAAAAAGGGGTCACAAAACATAGTGCGTTGTCCTGAGGTTAACATTTTTTTTTTAAATCAACAAGAGCGGTAATGGCCAACCACTTGTGGCTACCATTCAGTCGTGCATACCACTTTGAAATAAGCACTTCTGTCACCCGGCCAGCGCACATCCCAGGGCAACCATTACGATGGAGATTATGGAAAAGGATAGAAACACCCAATTTATGGGTTTCTGACAGTCATAAAAGAGAAATTAAGCAACAAGGCGGCAGTAGCAATCTAGAGCCCGCACAGGAAGAATTGTGAGGTTGATGGGAAGAACGCTGCGCATTACTGATTAAGCTGGGCATGAGGACAAGGGATAGATACCTCCCAACTGACAAATGGATCCTGGTTTTTACTAAAAATGATCATGAATGTAAACGAACTTCGAGGATGAACATAAGGCGCCATGCATGTAACAGAGGAACTACCATTGTGCCCAGCTGGAGTTTAGCACACTTGGATATTAATCAATACGTTAAATAATAACCAGAACGGTTTAAAAGACCAAGAAAAGGAAAACAACGCTGCCAGCAAATAAAACGCATGACCTGCCGAATTCGCCGAACAGAGTTAGGCTCATTTGTTAGGGTAGCGAATGCAGTTTCCACCGCCATTATCCAGGAAAATGCAGAAACAATCGGGGTACCCATCTCCTTGTCTCAGAGTAAAACAAAATTTACATGCAACAAAAATGTTTTCACCAAAATGCCACAGTTGGCACCAATCAATTAATACGAGGTTGCAGTCACACATTAAAGATATCATTAACATTGCCTGAGGTGGGCGTAATTTACAGGTTTTAGAAAATTGTAATCAATAGTATAAATCATCATGCCAGAAAGATATTCAACACACCATTTAGGCATGGGTCATTGTGCAAAAACAAGGAAGAGGTATACTCTCTGGCAGTAAGGAGAATTGACGTTGACTCCACGGTAGCACTACAACCCTACTCCTAGAAAATTAGACGAACAGTAACCAAGAATTGTTGGGCATAATCTAAGCCTCTCAATCACTCGCGGTTATCTACCAGTTAATAAATCATAGTCGTTAGGAAAAATAGTTGCGGGTAATACACCGCTATTAAGAAATTTTTCTGTGATCCATTCAATGGACTGTATGGAATGCATACCTCTATAATCACAAACTGTAAATTATGCAGAAGATGTCTAACTACCTAAAGGTGGGGCAGGCAGTCAAAATACCAGTGGAACACAACCAAGAGTAAATTTTAGTGAGCCATGGCGCGTTGTTTAAAATGCTCCCATCAAATTGATGTCTAGCGTATAAAATTCTGTTATTACTAGATTTGTTTTAGATGTAAATTTTGATAAGATTTAAAGTGAGCAGAAAGGATATACAATACTGCTTGTAAAATTTCGCTAACCCTCATTCTATTTAAATATAATTTACTAAATAAACTCTCATATGTTGCATCATTCATAGACTATGATCATCCAACAAGCATAAAACCAAGCTGAGGAAAACTTTTACATCTATTACATTTTTCATATATTTACAAATACTGGAGTGAGGAAAACAGTCAATCCAACAAGAACCAAACACATATTAAATTTAAAAGTTTCTACTCAATATACATGCTGATATAAATCATCAATCCTACAACATTCTAGCATTCAACCAGAAGCGTATCGTTGCCTGCTCGCCTACTCCGAGTGTGGTCTGTGTGCTCTGTGCAAATCTTGCTCGCCGACCATCGAGACCTCACCGGTACCTCCCAGCCAATCGCTAGGGGTAATCTACTTCCCCCTTAGCCCCCCAAGCCACAAAGGGGCCACACACTATCTAGATGGTATGTCTAGCTTCCCAACTCCCCTCGCAAGGCCGAGCTACCACTCCTATCAGAGCTGGAAAATCCCAAATCCCCACAAGTAATCAGTCAAGTCACAATTCTGGCAGCATAATGTTATGCTAACAGCCGATCCCCCTTCTTCCTCATCTTCCCTTTCTTTTATAGAGTTTTAGAACCTTCAACTTTCCCTAAATCACATTTAAATTTAGTTTTAATAAAAATATTCCAAATATTCTTCTTCGCACAATTGTCGTCCATCCCACTCTTTCCTCCAATAATTATTTTCTTTAAATTTATTAATTGTCTCATTTCCCTCACCCACCTAGATTTGCTCCTAAATTTACTTCTATGGGTTCCTAGATTCCCTTACGGGTTTAAATACTTTCCCTAAAATGAAGTTGCTAATTTAGTTCATTTTAGAAGTTTCTTAATTGCAGATTCCTTACTATGTTAACCTCGCTTTTTGACATAAGTTCCCATCTTTCCTTTATTATGTTTCCTCCATTTCCTTAGTTTCCTAATTTTTATTATTCCCTTATTTCCTTTTTTATTAGAGCCAAAAAGGTAGTTGCTCTATTTACTCTTTCCCTTTTATTATTAATTTGAAATCTTTTTACTCTTTCGCAAGTTAATTAAATTATTTCTTCTTTACAATTTAAAACCAGGGATTTTAATTAAATTATTACTCTCTTCATTTACCCCAAGAATTTTATGAAGACTAAACTATTACTTAAGTGGGTTTTAGTTTAAGTTTTCATTTTTATTTTTATCAGAACTTTTCTTAAGGTTAAACAAAATTTTACCCTAGAGAAGTTTTAGACTTAGATTTAGATTCTAAACGGGGCGACAATTATTTAGGGAAGTTGTTTAAGAATTTCTTAATGTGTTAAAAGTCTTAGGGCCATCTAGGTTTGTTCCTTCATCAAAATCAATGCGACGTGCCCTTCAGGACGCACCACGTGCTCCAAGGGTGCCACTCCCCTCTAGTGTTTCCTTTGCGTGACGTACCCTTCAGGATGCACCACATGCTCCAAGAGTGTCACTCGCCTCTTGTGTTTCTTTTGCACGGCGTGCCCTTCGGGATGCACCACATGCTCCAAGGGTGCCACTGGCCAACTAGACTGATTGGTAGACATCAATAACCCCTGGAGTCAACACTCCACCAAGTGAACTTGTGGGAGACTAAGGGATTCTAAGGAATAAGGCCCCCACCTTATTGAGCGCCCCTTAGAGTCATCGTGAGCGACTATCGCAGTCTGCCCTCACGGAATCATGGATCATCTCGAACTAGGTAATCGTTAACCTATAGTTTGAGCCATGACGAGAGTGCTAGTAGGCTGTGCCAGGGCTGTTGTCCACGCCTCTCCCTCAACCCCTCTGAAAATCGTGTGTGGCCCCTTTACTCCATATGTGAGTCTGGTCGACAAGCTATCGTCAGCCTGCATCATCAACAATCGTGTCAAAACATGTCCACATCATATCATCAAATCAATGAAATATCACAGTAAATAAATCAACCCAAATAGCACACTCCCTGACTCAATTCGATGTCCAAGGGGTTCCATCGATGCCTCCGCATCCTCAAGGTCCAAAACCCTGCACACTCAATAAAACTGAGTCAATAGCACCTGTCTATGTCAAGGAAGTAAAACATCATGCCATCAATCATAATGCATCATAATCAAGGGCAAGAGTTTTAATATCATAATAGTCCAGATCACTTGCGAGCAAGTGTCCTCAAACAATAATTTTTCTCGGTGCGCCAGAGCGGGATGTTACATACACCCCCTCTTGGTCTAAACTTCATCTCGAAGTTTCATAGTATAAATGCTGAAATAAATGTATCACAGTATCATAAGTCTATCTATTAAACAAAAATGGAAACTACTGGCGCATATCATATGCGTCCTCCCAGGTCGTCGAGTGCGGACTATAACTGTCCCACTGGACCTTGACCCGATCTACTATTCAATGTCGTAACTGTCGAATGCGATGATCTAAGATGCAGACCAGCTTAGCCATGAGTGCTCCCTCATCCGATACCTGCAAGGAAATCATGTCAATCACATGTGTAGGATCACTAATATAATGTCTCAAAACCGATACATGAAAAACATCATGCATAGGCCTCAAAGAATCGGGCAAGGCTAGTCGATAGGCCACGGTCCCCTTTCTCTCCACAATATTGAAAGGTCCCATGAACCTAGGAGAGAGTTTATCTCCCTTTCCAAACTTGATCGAACTCTTATGCGGTTTAACCCGCAAGAAGTCTCGATCACCGACCTCGTAGCTACGGTCGACTCGGTGCGCATCGGCAAAACTCTTATGTCGATCATGCACTTCTTTAATCCTTTGTCTTATGGTTTTCATTTGGTCTTCCATTTCCTGAATCGCTTCTGGTCCCACCAGGACCCTATCCTCAAGCCGATCCCAACTCAAGGGCGTCTGACATGATCGTTCGTAAAGAAACTTGAAAGGCGCCATTTTAATGGTGCTCTGGTAACTTTTTTTGTAAGAAAACTCTACTAGAGGCAAGAATTCCTCCCAATGCTTTTGTTGGTCCATCACGTACATGCGCAACATGTCTTCCAAGGTTTGGTTTGTTCGTTCGGTCTGTCCATCAGTCTCTGGGTGATACGCGGTACTAAAGTTAAGTTGGGCTCCCAAGGCCTCTTGGAAACTCGTCCAAAATTGTCCAGTAAACATAGATCCTCGATTGGATATAATATTCTTAGGCACACCATGCAGCCTCACAATCTCATTGATGAAAACTCTAGCTATGTCAGGTGCCTGATACGTCATACACACAAGAATAAAGTGATCACTCTTCGTCAGAGTGTCTACTACTACGAAAATTGAGTCATGTCTCTTTGCCGTCAGTGGCAATCCAACAATAAAATCCATCAAAATGACCTCCCATTTCGATTCTGGAATGGTATACGGTTGAAGTAATCCTACTGGGTGCCTATGTTCATCCTTTACCTGCTGACACTCTAGACATTTGGCCACATAGTTGACTATGTCGGCCTTCATTCCCCTCCAGAAGAATAAGGGTTTAAGATCTGCCCTCATCTTCTTGACTCCCGGGTGAGCCATGTAAACTGCTCTATGAGCCTCGCTTAGGATCAACATCCTCAACTCATCGTTTGGCGGTATGTAAATGTGACTTCTAAACCTCAATAACCCATCGCCATCAAATGAAAATCCCTCGTATCGTGGTACCATCATGGTGTTTTGTTTGATAAAACCCTCGACCTCCTTGTATCAGTCATCATCACGTTGTACAGTCAGAATCTTCTCACATAGATTCGTCTAAAGAGGAAACACCGAAAAGATGCATGGCCTCCGACTCAAAGCATTCGCCACTTGGTTCACTGTTCCCTTTATGTAAGTAATCTCAAAGTTGTACTCGCTAAGCAATTCTGACCAATGTCGTTGTTGCGCGTTCAGGTTGCTTTGCGTAAAAATGTGTTGTAGTCCACAATGATCAGTCTTTAATTCAAATTTTCATCCAACAAGGTAGTGTCTACAAACCTTCAAGGCATATACGATAGATAATAACTCCAAATCGTGCGTCGCGTAGTTCTCCTCATGCCTTCTCAATTTCCTCGAAATGTAAGCAATCACTCGTCCATCTTGCATCAAGACTCCGCCTAAACCTTCCTTGGATGCGTCAGTGTATACCAAGAAGTTCGCACCCATGTCAGGGACTTTGAGCATTGACGCTATTGTCAACAACTCTTTAATCCTCCAAAATGCTTCCGCGCATTTCTCGGTCCAAGCAAACTTCTTGTTTTTCTTCTGCAATTCCGTGATCGTATTTGCTATCTTCAAAAATCCCTTGGCAAACCGTCGATAGTATCCTGCTAAACCCATAAAGCTACGCCCTTCTGTGACATTCATCGACATAGGCCATTCCATAATAACCTCAACCTTGGCTGGATCCATGGCGATACCTTCGCCAGAGATGACATGCCCTAAGTAGTGAATCCTCGATTGATAAAAAGAGCATTTGGACAACTTCCCAAACAATTTGTGCTCTCGCAGGCACTGAAGTACCAAGCGCAAGTGCTCTTCATGCTCCTCCATTGTCTGAGAGTAGATCAAAATATCTTCAATGAATACTTAGCTGAACTTGTCCAAGTATTTGCAGAACACACCATTCATCAAACTCATAAATACTCCTGGGGCGTTTGTCAGTCCAAATGGTAAAATAGTAAACTTGGAATGTCCAAATCTCATATTAAAGGTGGTCTTAGGGACGTCATCCTCCTTGATCTGCAACTGGTGATACCCTGATCGCAAATCGATCTTGGAGAACACTGTGGCACCCTTCATTTGATCGAACAGATCATCAATTCTTGGTAAGGGATACTGATTCTTGATCGTAGCCTTGTTCAGTTGACGATAGTCAATGCAAAGCCTTCACGATCCGTCCTTCTTCCGAATGGAAATAACAGGTGCATCGCATGGTGACACACTAGCACATATCAATCCCAGTTCCAGCAACTCCTTCAGTTGCATTTTCAACTCTTGCAACTCTGGGGTCAACATCCTATAAGGCATTCTTGCTATCGGTTCAGTCCTCGGTTTCAGGTCTATGGTAAACTCCAATTCCCTTTCCAGTGACATCCCAGGTAACTCCTCTGGAAATACATCCGCAAACTCTCTCACCATCGGAAGGTGTTCTAGACCTTCCACTACTCCCTTCTCGTTCAGCGCAAGGATTGCATAAAGCTTGCACCCCTTGCGCATACTCTTTCGCAATTGTAAGGAAGAGACAAACCTCAGGGAAACTCCCTACTTCCTTCCTACAATCACACATCTTTGTCCCTCATCATCGACCAAGCTCAATCGTTTTGTCTTACAGTTGAGTATCGCCTCATGAGATTCCAACCAATCCATACCAATTACGACATCGTAAGATCCTAAGATCGTAACATACAAGTTGGCCCTTGTTACAAACTCTCCCAGGTTAAGCGCACAGCCTGTAACTTTTCCTCCAACCTTCTATTTGGCTCCTGAAGCCATCTCTACGAAGCTAAACTCATTTTGATCAACTACTCTTACCTTAATCCTTTTTAGAAGTACACTAGAAATGAAACTCTCAGTAGCACCTAGGTCTATCAAAATACTAAGGGTCTGGTCAGCGACAGTACCTGTCGTCTCAAGCATAGTTGACTGGTGCTCTGCCTGGCGGTTATTCACCACTGCATAAATCCGATGGGCCTTGCCCATATCTCCCACTGTAGTGGGTCCAGCTGATCCGGACACTCTGGTCCTCTCCATAGGATAGTCGCGCTGGTAGTGTGGCTCCCCACACGTCCAACACTCCTTCTTCGGCGCAGTAGTCCTGGTACCCAAAGTAGAAGAGGGCGGCCCAGTGGCCTCAAACCCTGGTTTGTTTTGCTGAACAGGCCTAAACTATTGCTACTGCGGGCGACGCTGCTACTGATGCGGTGGTCTGTGGTAAGGTGTCTGCTGCTGAGGCGGTGCTCACCGAAGTGTAGTGAATGTGGATCCCCTCTGGAAGCCATGATATCTAGGCATACGTCTCGCTGGTGTCTGATGCTACGGTATTCCATATGAACCCTGCCCTGCTGGTCTCGCTGGTGTCCTAGTCTGAACCCCACTGATAATATCCTCCTCTACTATGAGGGCCTTCTGGATGACATCGTTCAAGGTTTGAGGCATCAAAATCCTAACCTTTGCACGCAGACTTCTGTTAAGGCCGAACACAAACCGATTGACCTTAAGTTTCTTTGTGTTAAGGTGCAGAGCATACCGAAGCAGCTCCATAAAACGTGCCTCGTACTCGAGCACCGTACGACCTCCCTGTCGTAATGCATTGAACTCATTGAGATGACGCTCAATGAATTCTTCTGAAAGGTACCTCTCTTGGAACCGTTCCTCGAATAGTTCCCATGACACATCTTCGACGACCATGTTCAGCTATGGCAGTAGCATCTTCCACCATAGAAGAGCACTCCCCTTCAGTTGAAAGAATGCCATGCGGACCTTCATGTTGGAGGTATAATCACGAAGTGCGAAGCACATCACCATATTCTCCAACCATGCCTCAGCGGCAGCGCCGTCCGGGGCACCAAATAACTCAGGAAATTTGACCTTCTCGAGTTCATGGTGAATGCTACCAGTAACGGCCGATGCATGCAGAAGAACCTCAGTGGTGCCGATGCTCTGGCCTCATCTCTATCCAATCGACTGATCAGTGCCTCGGACATGCGCTGAAAGGACCTCATCATCTCGACAATGTTGCTAACTGTTATCTGCTCCTATCTGAGAAACTGCTCGTCTCCTTGAGGGTTAGACCCCTCAAGTGAGGATGCTATTGGAGGCGTCGCGCCCCCTCCCCTAGCACCACATCGTCTGCCTCTACGGCGTCCTCTAGCCATGATCACCTGTACTCACACAATCAACTCGATTAGCAATATTATAATCAATCATGTCAATGAAAGCCGTAGTGATCCCAAGTTGCGGGTCGAACCCGCTCTGATACCATATGTAACGACCCCCTCGTTACGTCGACAAACCTCTTATAACAAGTGATTTTTATTTTTTTATATATTACAGGTGTGTGCGTGCATGTACAAAGGAAATAAATACATTCGACTCTACGTCACCACCCGACGACGAATAAGACGCAACCACAATGAACACAACAAGACGACATAAGACGCACAACAAGTGACTGCATGCATTAACGCGGATCAATCGACAATAAGTAAGATTGACTACCAATCCATCCTACCCTGCAATGGTTAGGGCCTCCAAGACACATAAGAAACACTCAAGCCTAGGTTCCCATCGATTTTAACCATTTAAGGTCTCAGGGCTGGCGACTGTTCTCAGGAACATGGAGGTGTCTACATCCTGCCCGACACAAGCAGACCAAGCACACAAAAGGTTTACAACCCAGCACAACATTAATTAACCAAGGGACTACTATCTATATGAGTTTTAAATCCATTCCAATGCGCAACTTTAGATCATAATTCGTCATCAAAGTACCCTCTAAAACACATTCAAGGGACCCTTTAGGGAAACTTTGAAACTTCGACTGGTTTAGCATTTAACAAGATAAATATTCGTTAATTATAATCATAAATATAATGAATAGTTATAATTGTCACTTTACGCAATAAGTAACATTTAATCTTTAACTACAGATCAATAATTAATGAATTATCCTAAGATCATTGACACAATCATTGTAAGATTTACATTATCATTCATTCCATGACCTAAACTTGCAATTCGATTGACCATAATTATGAACCAATAATTGTATCGACAACGCAGTGATCTTAAATCCATAAATAACGCAATATTCAAGAATCCTTTATCACAACATATAAATTAACATTTTACATTTACTCGTTGAACTACATTATAATCAATAGCCAGTAATTTAGAACCAATAATTAATGCA
The DNA here is from genome assembly GCA_009831015.1 of Picea engelmannii. Taxonomy (NCBI): domain Eukaryota; kingdom Viridiplantae; phylum Streptophyta; class Pinopsida; order Pinales; family Pinaceae; genus Picea; species Picea engelmannii. The sequence goes on from ML781732.1 coordinate 100,023, forward strand.
ACATCCAAAACAAATGTAATGTTTCATGGTGCAAAACTATAACTTATTTCAACAAGCATCACCTCCCTTCATGGTGCCTCCTAGTTGTTAGTTTCCTTCAAGGCACATGGACACACCATCATAACATCAAATGTAGGATGCAAATGTTTGGAATAAATAATTTTTGAACATAAATTTCTTCTTAAGCACACCCAAATGGTTGTAATTTCCATAAACATTTTAGCATCGAAACTATCTATAATTAATTATCCTTTCTATCGACTAGCCCTTAGCCTTAATGGAGGCATTCACTAAATTAAGGCCACTAGCTCTAATTACCTACTGACTGAAAATAAGGTAAGTGGCCTTTATTTAGATAAAGTGGATTGCCATTTTTAAATACTAACGAGTAAGCAGTTGCGGCCATGAAAAGTACGCGGGAAAAAAATAATTCTTCTATTAAATAAGGTAGATGGCTCTTTAAGGAATCATCACTATCATAAAGAGGATTTTCTCGTAACAATAAAGTCGATTGCCCAAAAAAAAATGCTAAAAACGAATGCATTCAACTAAGTCAGAAACAACCAATCTCAACTGGTATTAAAACATAACCAATACCTTCCTGTTTCCTCTTTCGAGAACCATCCCATTAAAATTTTATGAAGGAAGAGGTGTCTTTTAGATTAATAATTCATATATAAAAGTCGTCTTTATGAAGGAAAACATAATTTAATAAAAAGCGGTCGCAAAACATAGTGCGTTGTCCCGAGGTTATTTTTTTTTTTAAATCAACAATAGCGGTAATGGCCAACCACCTATGGCTGCCATTCAGTCGTGCATACCACTCTGAAATCAATGCTTCTATCACCCAGCCAGCGCACATCCCAGGGAAGCCATTACGGCGGAGATTATGGAAAAAGATAGAAACACCCAATTTCGGGGTTTCTGACAGTCATAAAAGAGAAATTAAGCAATAGGGTGACAGTAACAATCTAGAGCCTACGCAGGAAGAATCATGAGGTTGTTGGGAATAATGTTGCACGTTACCGATTAAGCTGGGCGTGAGGACAAGGGATAGATACCTCCCAATTGACAAATGGATCCTGGTTGTTACTAAAAACAGTCATGAATGTAAACGACCTTCTAGGATGAACAGAAGGCACCATGCGTGTAACAAAGGGACTACCACTGTGCCCAGCTGGAGTTTAGTGCGCCTGGAGATTAATCAATATGTTAAATAATAACCAGAACGGTTTAAAAGACCAAGAAAAGGAAAACAACGATGCCAACAAATAAAACACACGACCTACCGAATTCGCCGAACAGAGTTAGGCTCGTTTGTCAGGGTAACGAAAGTAGTTTCCACTGCCATTATCCAGGAAAATGCAGAAACAATCGGGGTACCCATCTCCTTGTCTCAGAGTAAAACAAAATTTACATGCAACAAAAATGTTGTCACCAAAATGCCACAGTCGGCACCAATCAATTAATACGAGGTTGCAGTCACACATTAAAGATATCATTAACATTGCCTGAGGTGGGTGTAATTTACAGGTTTTAGAAAATCGTAATCAATAGTAGAAATCGTCGTGCCGGAAAGATATTCAACACACCATTTAGGCATGGGTCGTTGTGCAAAAACAAGGATGAGGTATACTCTCTGCCAACAAAGAGAATTGACGTTGCCTCCACGGCAACACTACAACCCTGCTCCTAGAAAATTAGACGAACAGTAACCAAGAATTGTTGGGCATAATCTAAGCCTCTCAATCGCTCGTGGTTATCTGTCGGTTAATAAATCGCAGTCGTTAGGCAAAAATAGTTGCGGGTAATACACTGCTATTAAGAAATTTGTCTGTGAGCCATTCAACGGACTGTATGGAACACATACCTCTATAATCACTAACTGTAAATTATGCAGAAGATGTCTAACTACCTAAAGGAGGGACAGGCAGTCAAAATACTAGCGGAACGCAGCCAGGAGTAAATTTTCGTGAGCCATGGCGCATTGTTTAAAATGCTCCCATCAAATTGATGTCTAGCGTACAAAATTTTTCTTTTACTATATTCGTTTTAGATGTAAATTTTGATAAGATTTACAGTGAGCAGAAGGGATATACAATACTACTTGTAAAATTTCGCTAACCCTCATTCTCATTAAATATAATTTACTAAATAAACTCTCATTTGTTGCATCAATCACAGACTATGATCATCCAACAAGCATAAAACCAAGCTGAGGAAACCTTTGACATCTGTTACATTTTTCATATATTTACAAATATTGGAGTGAGTAAAACAGTCAATCCAACAAGAACCAAACACATATTAAAGTTAAAAGTTTCTACTCAATACACATGCTGATCTAAATCATCAATCCTACAACATTGTAGCATTCAACCAGAAGCGTATCGTTGCCTTCTCGCCTGCTCGCCTACTCCGAGTGTGGTCCGCGAACTCCATGCAAATCCTGCTCGTCGACCGTCGAGACCTCACCAGTACCTCCCAGCCAATCGGTAGGGGTACTATGCTTCCCCCTTAGCCCCCCGAGCTGCAAAGGGGCCACACACTATTCATATGGTACGTCTAGCTTCCCAGCTCGCCTCGCAAGGCTGAGCTACCACTCCTATCCGAGTTGGAAAATCCCAACTCCCCACAAGTAATCAGCCAAATCACAATTCCAACAGTGTAATGTTACGCTAACAGCCGATCCCCTTTCTTCCTCATCTTCCCTTTCTTTTATAGAGTTTTAGAATCTCCAACTTTCCCTAAATCACATTTAAATTTAGTTTTAATAAAAATATTCCAAATATTCTCCTTCGCACAAGTGTCATCCATCCCCCTCTTTCCTCCAATAATTATTTTCTTTAAATTTATTAATTGTCTCATTTCCCTCACCCACCTAGAGTTACTCCTAGGGGTTCCTAGATTCTCTTACTGGTTTAAATACTTTCCCTAAAATGAAGTTGCTAATTTAGTTCATTTTAGAAGGTTCTTAATTGCAGATTCCTTACTATGTTGACCTTGCTTTTTACCATAAGTTCCCATCTTTCCTTTCTTATGTTTACTCCATTTCCTTAGTTTCCTAATTTTTATTATTCCCTTATTTCCCTTTTTATTAGAGACAAAAAGGTAGTTGCTCTATTTTCTCTTTCCCTTTTATTATTAATTTGAAATCTTTTTACTCTTTCACAAGTTAAATAAATTAGTTCTTCTTTACAATTTAAAACCACAGATTTTAATTAAATTATGACTCTCTTCATTTACCCCGAGAATTTTATGAAGACTAAACTATTACTTAAGTGGCTTTTAGTTTAAGTTTTCATTTTTATTTTTATCGGGTCTTTTCTTAAGGTTAAACAATATTTTACCCTAGAGAAGTTTTAGACTTAGATTTAGATTCTGAATGGGGCGACAATTATTTAGGGAAGTTGTTTAAGAATTTCTTAATGTTTAAAAGTCTTAGGGCCATATAGGTTTGTTCCTTCATCAAAATCAACGCGACGTGCCCTTCAGGATGCACCAGGTGCTCCAAAGGTGCCACTCGCCTCTAGTGTTTCCTTTGCGTGATGTGCCCTTCAGGATGCACCACATGCTCCAAGGGTTCCACTCACTTCTTGTGTTTCTTTTGCGCGATGTACCCTTCAGGATGCACCACGTGCTCCAAGGGTGCCACTCACCAACTTGACTGATTGGTAGACATCAATAACCCCTGGAGTCAACACTCCGCCAGGTGAACTTGTGGGAGACTAAGGGCTTCTAAGGAATAAGGCCCCCGCCTTATTGTGCGCCCCTTAGAGTCATCGTGAGCGACTGTCGCAGTATGCCCTCATGACATCGTGGATCCTCTCGAACTAGGTAATCGTTAACCTATAGTTCAAGCCACGGCGGGAGTGCTAGTAGGTTGTGGCAGAGCTGTTGTCCACGCCTCTCCCTCAACCCCTCTGGAAATCGTGTGTGGCCCCTTTACTCCATATGTGAGTCTGTTCGGCAAGCTATCATCAGCCTGCATCAAGAACATGTCCACATCATATCATCAAATCAATGAAATATCACAGTAAATAAATCAACCCAAATAGCACACTCCCTGACTCAATCCAGAGTCCAAGGGGTTCCATCGATGCCTCTGCATCCTCAAGGTCCAAAACCCTGCACAGTCAATAAAACTGAGTCAATAACACCTTTCTATGTCAAGGCAGTAAAACATCATGCCATCAATCATAACACATCATAATCAAGGACAAGAGTTTTAATATCATAATAGTCCACATCACTTGCGTGCAAGTGTCCTCAAAGAATAAGTTTTCTCAATGCGCCAGAGAGGGATGTTACAAGACCCTTCACCAACTCCCCTGTGGTAGTCTATTTGGATGACATCCTCATCTTCAACAAAATGTAGGAGGAGCACATGCGGCATATTCAATAGGTTTTGAGCACTCTTCGGCAGCACAAGCTCTATGCCAACTTGTAAAAATTCTCTTTTCAAATAAACAAGGTCCAATACCTAGGCTACGTTGTTCATGAGAATGGGGTACATGTTGATCCAACTAAGATCTAAGTCATCCATGACTGGCCATCCTCGACCACACTAACCAAGCTTCAGAGCTTCTTCGGCCTAGCTAATTTCTACCAAGGGTTCATATTGGGATTATCCCATATTGCATGGTTCCTCAGCCAGGTGACCAAGGGCGATGGTAGGGCCAAGTTCCTATGGGGTAAGGAGCATCAATGAGCATTCGATTATATGAAACATCGTTTGTGCTCACCTCCCATACTCTCCTTTCCCGATCTGCAACAACCATTAGAGATTGAGAATGATGCATATGATTATGTTATGGGCACATTTCTCACTCAGCAGGGGTATCTGATGGCATACCATAGTGAGACACTCTCTTATATTGTAGGGAAATACCCCACCTATGACAAGTAAATTTATCCGATTATAAAAGCCTTACGCAAATGGAAAAATTACATTATGGGGAAAGAGACGATCATACACACTGATTAAAAGCCTCTACAGTTCATACAAACATGGGGGAAATTGTAGAAAGACCACCGTCATAAGTGGTCCACCTACCTACAATAGTTGCATCTCAACATCAATTATAAGACAAGTATCTTGCCACCGCACAGACAAACTCTTGCCACCGCACACACAAACTCTTCCCTGGATCAGTCTGTAATCAATAAAGCTACCAGATTCATTGAGCAGATTCAACACATATTCCAATGGGTCCAGGATATTTTGCATAAATCCAATGCTAATTACAAGTAATGCCATGATCAACACAGGGTACCACACCAATTTCAGGTTCGTGACAAAGTCTGGTTACATTTGCAGAAGGAGTGTCTCACCGAGCCCCATCGAAAGCTTGGCCCACATCATTATGGGCCTTACACTATCACCAAGGCTGTGGGTAGCAATTCTTTTGAGCTCAACACTCCACCCTTCCTTGGTCTGCATCCAGTATTCAATGTGAATCTCCTTCGATGATATTTTCTACCATTATTGGACACCTCTGAGATCGTCGAACAACTGACACAAACAAAGCTCAACCGTGACTATATGGAACAAACATCCACCAATCAGATAATGGACACACAGGTCAAGGGCACTTGCCAGCAACAGATCCATCTTTATCGGGTCATCAAGGCAGGGAAACTCCTACACCAAGGAAAGTGGCGCACCCAAGGCCAAATCCAACAGAAGTTTCGTCACCTGATGGGGGAACTCAATGCAATGGAGACCATTTCTTCCTAAGGGGGGAGGATTGATCCATATGGATATTGGTGTCGACCCACCTATTCCAACTGGATCCTCATGTCCTCTTTTTATCAAGCATGTCTTTCTATACTACTTTATAATTGTGAGTTCTACACTTTTAGGGATGTCTGAAGCATCATACATTCTCCAAGTTGATACGAGTGGCCTCTCTCCTAATCCAACTGGCTTATTTTGTATGTTTTCATGTCAACACATCTTGTTGTACTTCTAGTGTTGTTTTGGGGCCCTAAATGTTGTTTTTTTTACTTGCCACAATTAGACTATAGATGAAGTCAAAATATGATCGAAAAATGTATAGATCCCTGAAATACCTTTCCAACAGGATATCAAGCTCCTAAAATGAAGGTCGTATGAAAAATTTACGACCCTAGGAAGTTGAGGTACCAAATTACACCAACTTACCCATAGGGCCCACATGACTTTTGGCGTTTCACCTTCTAGGGTTAGCTTTTTGAAATTCATGAGTAATATGAAAAGGGCCTATGGAGCCTCATTGTAATCCATTATGATCAAATGGATGTGTGTAGCAACCACATCTCTTCTCAAAGATAGGTACCACCATTTGAGCATGTCTCAATTCTGTAGTTTTACAGTTTCAACCTATTTCTTTATTTAATAGAAGATATTGTTCAATGGATATTTGTGTTTATTGTATTCAGTCTGTTAATTAGTTCGGTCTGCTCCTAAATGCGGATCACTTCAACACAATATTCTTATCTGAATAATCTTTGTTTTAGTACTAGGTTTTACCTATGACTTTTATTGATCTGCTACTGGTAAAACAATTTTGTTCATACATATAGAATCAGAATAACTATTGTTTTTATTTCACAGTTTTTATGCATGAAAATTATGATATGAATCTATATTCTCATAACAAACACTTAAATTTTATATTGTTACAAGTTATTTATGCTTTATAACCACTGATATTTGCCACATTAACGCACAATAAAACATAGTAAACATTTGGATAAACATATTCATCACAAATAAGTAAAACATAGAACTTGGGGAAACCATACGTTGAGTACTTTGTTCCTCCCAACCATATACAAGATTCTCTTTCAACCTATGTCACCCCCAAGCTAAGTTCAGAATCCAAGGGGCTACCTACATGGCCTCTTGTAGAATTTTGAGTTCCAACTTGTTGTGTGTAATATTTGAAAAATCATTGTGTCAAGTTCATCTTTGTGCGTAGCCTTCTCGAGATATCAATTTGCATATTATGAATGGTGTCTCATTCCCTTTTCATGACTTCTTTTAGTTTTCCTAGGACTTCTAACACTTGTCTTGAGCCTCTTTCTCATTGACCGCCTGCTAGATTCAATTCTACACATGTTAACTCCACATCTTTCTCATTGACCGGAATGCTTCTTTTTGAAGTTGAGTTAACTCCACATCTTGTATTAGTCTGTTGCCACTAGGCCAACCTTTTTGGATTCCTAACTCCCTCTTTAATAGTTCTTTCAACGTGTGCCCCCTTTTCCACGTGTGTTTATTTTCATAAAATAATAAGGTTTTACAATTCAGATTTGGTCAATATACCAAATTTTCTTTTGAAAAAATAATTAAAATGCTAAGATAATAATAGTATAAATAATAATTGAATAGTGGGGTATCACATTTTGGATAAGAGGTTAAACTGTAATCTATGGGATTAATATTAAATGTTACAAAAAAATATTAAATGTTATTAAAAAAATATTAAATGTAGCTAAAGAATACATAATTTAATTGGAAGTAGTTTATGATCATAAGGGACTTTGGCTTCTTTGAGGATATTATTAGGACTAAAACAAATTTTTAGTCTTGAAGTAAAACCTTACTAAGAGCTCATATTAGTTGAACATAAATAACCAAGTTTTATCACCCTAAGCATATCTCATCATTATTATTTGACCACTTAATTATAATAAATTTTACCATGTCAAAATATATGATATAATATAAAGAAATATAAGTTTTTGGATGTCCTAAAACAATCACATGTTATATGATATAATGTAAAGAATATAAGTTAAATTGTATTTCCTAAGACAATCTCCTATGAATTAGTACTAGAAGTATCTTGGAAGTGATATTCATCACAAGCTCAATCAGAACTATAACATTGAGAAAATTATAAATGGAGGGTGAAAACTTATTACGGGCTTGAAAATAATTGTAGCATTTCGATATGGGATAAGAAAAGACTCCACTTCAAGACTCTTTTTTCTCCTATTATCTTATATGGATGTGAATTTTGGGGATGCAATTTCTCCAGAGAATCCTGGAGAAATATGGAGCAAATCCAAAAGAATTGTGTAACTTATAATCTCAAAATTAAAGAAAATACACCCTATCTTATCCTCCTTATAGAAGTGATTATTTTCTCCATTAAGATAACAAAAATAATTGGGTACTTAATGTACAATAAAAATATAAACAATATGTATGACAAAAGGCTCTCCAAAATTGCTTTAGTCACGGGGATGATTTTAAGGATGAAAATTCATTTTAAAATGTAGAAACCTTGGTGAATATTACCAATCCTTCATATTCCAACTATAAATGTTTAGTCATATTTTGTAAAAATATTCAAATTTCTAAGGATTTTATATAGTTTTTATAAAATTTTTGCTATTTTTAAGGTAAAAAAAATTTATCCTATAGAATTTGGGCGAATAATTTTTAAAATAGTGATTCTCTTTTTCGGAAAAACCATGGAAAATTAGCCCATGAGCGAAATTTAGCCCCTAAAATCATCTAGAGTGGCCAAAATCACCAAGAGACTTGCCAAAATTGCTTCAGATAAGGAGAATCTATAGTGTGATTGAGAGTTAGAGGATAAAACAAAATTAAGATGTTATAAGGTGGTGGTTAACCCTAATATTAAAGATAAAAAAATATCTCTTTGTTTTGACTAGCTTAAAGAAAATAATCAATATTGCTAAAATAAGAACTAGTTTACATGAGTTGCATAGTGAAACTCAATCCGAAAACACCATGGTAGGAAATAATCACCTTCTTGACACCGAAAGGGTTGAATATGAACGATATGAAAATCTTTCATAATCTTGGAACATTTTTCTTAATTAGTTTCAAGCATCCAAATAGGATAAACCAATTTTAGTTTATTTAATTATGAAAAATAGTATTGATAGTTATATATATATATATATATAGATAGATAGATAGATAGATAGATAGATAGATAAATTCAAAAAATATATAAGTTAAGTTTACAAACATAAATAAAATTAATGAGAAATTCAAAATGTAAAATTATAGCTTTATAGAAACTATTAACGTTAAGTTGAAATGATAGAAATTGAATGAATCAATTGATTTTATATGGTGATGATGATGATGATTAATGTCCACTAAGATCGAATTGGTTTATAGGACTTTAAGAGGGTAAGTGATTACTTGTGATTCTTTAGAATTTTGTATATGTGCTCCAAAAGGATTAAGAGAAACTTTCCAAGATCACCATACTTTTCTCGAGTTAAGAGATTAGAAAAGTTGGTAGTGTGACACATATTTTGAAAATGAGATCTAATATGGGTATAGGTTGGACAATCTAAAAGAAAGTGATTTACATCTTCAACCTTCTTAGTGTCACAAAGGTGACACACACTTTCATCCCATGGCGTTTTATGAATTGACCAACACCCACTTTCACTATGGAGCTCGTGATAATTTCTTCTTATCATAGAAATGCTTATTTTTTTCTTTACACTTGCAAAATAAATAGATAATTTTGATCTTCTAGATTAGGGTTGACTACATCTTTATAATACCTTAATTTTCTTTTTTCCTCTAACTCTTTATCACACCACATTTTCTCCTTAAATTTTGATTTGACTTATTTTTTAATAGTATCTTTATTTTGCAAGATGGTGTCTTTCCATGATTCCCCAATAGTTTAGCCAAGACGGGGCATCTTTATGTGATCCTAGCTTGAGTGGATGGTGGTTATGACTCAATTTTGAAGCAATTTTAGGAAGCCTCTTGTCTTCGATGTTGTTTAATTTGTTCTTATACATTAGGTATCTAGTCATAGGCATGCTCTCAATGGGGGAGAGACTTGCTTCTAAGAGGAGGATGAGATAGGACAGATTTCCTTTAATTTTGAGATTATAGGCTATAAAATTCTTTTGTATTTGTTTTATCTTTCTCCAGGATTCACGAGAGATAGTACAACCCCACATTTCACATCCATAAAGAATAACATGTGTAACAAGAGTCTCAAAGATGAGTTTCTTTTTATCCTAACTCCAAAGATCAGTTGATTTACAATTGTTTTCAAGCCCATAATAAGCTTTCCATCCCCCAATAATTATTTTCTCAATGCTATAATTTCAATTGAACCTATGGTGTATATATATCTGACCATTTAAAAAATAAAATATCATAATAATTGCTATAAAAAAATAAAAACAAATAAAATCAGAGTGAAAAAAAACTATTACATCAACTTCAAACTTATATTTTTAAATTAATTAATAAAAATTTAAATATAATAATTTCTGATAAATAAGGAAACCTAATGGAAATATTTAGCATGAAATTATTCATAACACAATCAAACAATAAGTCCTAATAAAGTTAAAAGTTCGGACCTAACCAATAACCAACAAGAGCTAAAAATGTTTCCAATAAAAAAAATTGGTCATCGCTATATAGTTGAAATTGCACATGCAGCAATATAATTCAATTCAATAATCTGACTCAGAAAAACACAAACTCCCATATAAAACTGAAAATATTGACGCAAGCTATGAGAATATGATACCTGAGAAATGACTCCAAGAAGGCCGAGAGAAACCTTAGCAGCATCCAGGTCTGGATGGGATTCATTGAAGCTCACAACACTGCCATAACCTGGATTAGGGATTCATTGAAGCTCACAACACTGCCAACACTGCCATAATCTTCTAGATTAGGGTACCACCAATCTCATGCCAACAACATACTCATGAACTGCACTTCCCTTATTGAAGAGAGAGCTGCCATACGCCCCGGTGCTGAGCAGACCTCCGATGGTAAGCCCTTCCCAATAAGGTCAGTGAGGGAGAGCCAAACTATATTCGAGTGAGACCATCTGGTGACCACTCGCATCTTCTGTTTCTTCTTACTGCCCTCCGCCACCGTCTCCACCACCTCTTCTTCGGACGAAGGGAAAACCGCCGCCCAGGCTCTGCAGGTCGCGCGGTTCGGGAAGATTCAGTAGGCGTTGGTGACCGTACAATCGGTGTTATCGTTAGGCCTGCACTTCACAGGCGGGGCAGGTGAATTGCATGATATCCCATCTCGGTCGATCAGAAATATAACGAGAATGGGTAGGGAAAGAAACCTCATCGGATTAGGTATACGAGACTTGATTGAATCCCTTCCCTGGATAATTTCATGATTTTCAGAATGAGGAATGACGGTTAGGGCACTCTTAATACGTTGGAAGATTTCCACACTCTGCAGGGAAACGCATGCGAGTAGTTGGTGGGATGTTGAGTTGTAATTCGTGTAAGTATGTGGTTGCAGATTGTGCGGTGCAGTCTGAAAACGTGATTTTTTGTAAATTTATCTGTAATTTTGTAAATTTATCTGTAATTTTGTAAATTTTGTAAATTGTGCGGTGCACTCGATTTTGTAAATTTATCTGTAATTTTGTTATGTCATATGATGCCAGTGATGGTGTTAATGAATGATGTTTCCGGTGAAGGCCTATGACTTCAGTCGGACATCATGCTCTGAAAAAAGATATACGGAATGATTAAACAAAAAACACTTGCGGTACAAGTAAGGTATGTTTGCAATATACATTTTAAAATTGCACAATTTATTTTAAAAACATTGCACTTTTCACGAAATAAAATGGAGTAATATAGAAGTTTTAGTTTTATTTTATCTTTTATGTATGTTATGTTAAAATTAACTGTTAAATATTATGAAATAGTAAATTTTGATTCATCCATTCTAACAAATTTCGATTTTTTTTTCATTTATATATACAATTTCATTAATAAATAAATGTTATATATATATAAAAAAAATATATTAAATTAAAAAGAAAAAATTAACTTTTATTATTATACTTTATAAATTTACTTTATAAATTTATTGACTGTTTTTTTCATTATTATTTTATCATATTAATTTAGATTTATGTTAGTTTTAGATTTATCAAATTTGAAAAGAAATCAAATCATTTAATTTGTAAAAAAATTTAAGATAGATCTAAGAAACTCAACAAAACTCAAAATTGAATTTTTTTGCAAATATAAATATATAAAAATACAATTTTAATTGACAATAAAGGAAGATATTATATTGCATAGTAAATAGAACGTTATAAATATTATTATTTAGAAATTTAAGAAAAAAAATGAGGTGACATAAAGAGTTGGAAGAAAAAAGAAAATTAAAATATTATAAGGAGCTAATCAACCCTAATCTAGTATATAAAAAATATCTCTATGTTTAGAAAATTGTAAAAAAGAAAATAAACATTGTTAAAATAATTACAAATTCTCATGAGCTCCAGAGTGAAAGTGAGCATTGGTCAATTCCATAAATGCCTACTCTATCACCTTTATGACACTAAGAGGGTTGAAGATGAAAAACACTTTGTCTTAAAATGTTCAACATATACCCATATTAAATCTCAATTTGAAAATATTTGTCACAATATCAGCCTTCCTAATCTTGGAACACTTATTTTAATACTTTTTAGCATATAAATAAAATTATAAAAATTCCAAGTAATCTCTTATCTTCTTAAAATTCAAAAAACTAATTCTATTTCAATAAATATTAATCACCATATATACATTGTAATATTATTTTTATGTAAATATTAATCTACAATATTTAAATTTAATATTAAATTATAAATTTCAATATTTTTTCAACCTTTTAAACATTTTATATTCAAAAATAAAATAAAATAAACTTAGATCAACATCAATTCTTAAGTCACTATGAAAATTGATACGAAAACACAACACAAACGTCAAACATTTAGCTATACATATTAGGAGTTAGAGGAAGGCAGCGTGTCGTTATTGTTCGATTTATAAAGTCATGGATATTTGGAATGGAAGGTGTCACTATTTTTCCATTTATAAAGTTATGGATATATGAATGATTTTGATTTTGTCGTTTTAATAAACAAAAACTTTATCAAATTAGGGTTAAAGTTAATAAATTAAGCATGGTCAACTCTGTGGTAGGTATGCTGCATTTGATTTCATTGCTCTATTTAGTAAAGTCATGATTAGTGATGTGGGTTTGTTGTTTTAATGCACTAAGTCCAGTTAAACAAATGGTGCATACATCATTTCATCAAAATTAATGTATTCATTATAATTTATTTACATTAAAATGTTGTTATATGTCTTTAAAAGGTAGGTATGTTATATTCGATTTCATTTTATGTTATAATTTATCTATATTAATTCTGTTTTTACCTTGAGGTGGGGCCTTTAACTTGAATGCACATTAATTCCATGATTACCTCGAAGTGTTGGGCCTTAACTCCGCCATCTGCTCCTAGGGCTACAATATGACAATTCTCATCGTGTACATGTAGAATATGAGGGCATTGAAATCCCAAGACATAAGAAATTATCATTTTGGAAATCGTCATTCTGTCTCTCTCGACTGGCTCAAAATAGTTTTCTGACATTTTTGGCAATTTACTATTTTTAGAAGTTTGAACTTCCAGGGCCATTTTGAGGGCGTAAATGAAGGTTTTTTGGTATCGAGCTCTTTAATGATATATGAATGCATGATTGAGTCCATAAAATGAATCTCCTCGACAATACCTTTCCAACGGGCTATCACACGTCTAAAACGAAGATCGTATGCAAAAGTTACGACCTCAGGAAGTTGATGTACTAACTTACCCAAACGGGGCCGACATGACTTTTGGTGCTTCATCTCCTAGGGTTAGGTTTTTGGCATTCTTTCTTATTGTAAAAAGGTATTCAGAGCCTCATTGTAACCTTCTTCTTGCGAATGTGCACTGTTGTCACATCTCTTCTCAGAGACAAGCTGCCACCATTCCAGCAAGCTTGTTTCTGCTGCATTTTACACTTTCAGCTTATTTCATTATTGAATAGAAAACCAGTTTTACTGTATCTCTGTTGTTTTGTGTTAAGCACCTGTTAATAATCTGTATTCATTTCATTCTGCTGATAAAATACAGATCAATGGTATCAGAGAGGTATGCTCCTTGTCATCTTAGTGCATGTCCCCAACGAGGTTGGAGTACAAAGAGTTGGGTCTCAAGCTTGTTTCTCTTGAGGACAGAAGCTCTCTCATGCCCAAGCGACCTCCCATGGCAGGAGAAAAGAAAGATGATGAGATAGGAGATCCTTTCAGACTGTTGATTGAGGAAGCCCTCACGCAACAGAGGAACGAGATGATGGATAGTTTCACGCAAATACTTCGGCGACTACCAACAGGTGACAAATCTTCTTCGAACGGAGGCATTGCCCCCTTCAAGGTACAAATAAACTTTGATATTCCTATATTTGAAGGTCAAATAGATGCAGATGATGTAGACAAGTGGTTAAATATACTAGAAGGGTATTTTTCTATTCATAAATTTTTGAATATAGAAAAGATTACTTTTGCGCTCCTCAAAGTCGTTCCCCATGTCAAAGATTGCTGGGAAACTTTCTCTGAGAAAAAGGTAACAGAGGAAACCTCATTATTTTCAGTCACGACCACATTGGAATCATTCAGGGATGCTATTAAGGAACAATACTACCCTGTCGGAAGTTATTGTTGATTAAGGTTGGTTGTCATTGATGTCAACCCTTGAAGAAAGACCCGTAGCACAAAGGTTTGGGTAATGGACCCAATAATATTTTATGTAAATATGACTCATTATTGTTTTTTCATGGTTGATAAGAAGTAAATATGGATGAACTCCAAAGTGGTCCCCTTATGGTGAAAGCCCTCACGGGAAGACACTTTGTGGAGTAAGAGAACCCATGCTTAATTGTGGAAGAATGAGATGAAGGAAAGTGAATTGGTCAGGGAAAATATCCTATATGGATAGTTCTTATCATGTCATTTCCGGTGGTATGTGAAATGTCACATAATTCCTCACGGTTAGACAGTTATGGCTATGAGAAGTAGGAGACCCCAGGTTTGGGTAATGGACCCAAGTTTGTTTGATGGGTAACGGTATGAGTTATGATATATTTTCAGATAATACTATTCTATATGGATAATACATGTCATGCAATTTTTGGTGGTATGTAGAACGTCACATAACTCCTCACAGTTTGAGAGTTATGGCCTTACGAAGTTGGAGGACCCTCATATGTCATCTAGTAGCCCCAAAAGGTCAATGTAATCAAAGCGGATTAAGAGATTTTAAAAGGTAAATAATAAAGTGAAGTGATGAGTGTATTATAATTCAAAGTGAATACAAAATAAATTATTTCAATAATAATTTTAATGGAGAAATTAGAAGTGGACCCAACCCTAAAATAAGGAAAGTGGGGCCAAGTGACCTAGAAGATGTTTTTAAGGAAGCTAATTGGAGAGTATAAATAAGAGGCAACGCTCTCTCATTTGAATCACACTTGAGAATATTGAATATCTATAGGTTTATGAGGTTTACAAATGATATATAAGCCGAAATTCTGAGGAAAGTGAAGAAAAGAAGGCTAAAATGCAAGGAAGGATAAATTCTTTTGATGGTGCTTTCTAAGGTATGTTATTTTCAGGTCATCTCACCATTTTTGCTATAAAAAATTTTCTATAATGATTCAGATCCTGAAATTGTTTTGAAAGTGAGAAAACATATCCAAGTATCCGTGGTTAAAAATACAGCTTTTGGGTCGTTGTATTTTGTGAGTTACACTCTGTGGAAAATAGAGTTTGTGGCCAGTTCTGAAACTAGTCAAAATCAGGTGTTTCGGGTAACAACGTCATAAATTCTTCATAATAGATCCAAATTCAATGAGACAACATGTGTTAGTTAGGGAACAGTCTGTAGTATGTTGTGTAATAGTTTCAGATCATTTCATCAAATATGTTGTGCGGAGCACGCTCTACAAGGTCGCTCTCTAGAATAAACCAAAATTCAACAAGGTATGTCATTTTTTCTATAACTCTTTTTCTGAAAGGTTCCAAGTAGTGCCACTTGGAGGAATTGCATAAACCCCACTGAAGAACATTTTTTATCAGTTTCATATCTGTATACATTACAGGTTCAAAGTTATAATTACTTCAAGTTAGGGTTGTTGAGTAATCCAAAACTAGAAATGTGAGACTAAAGAAAAGTTTGATGAAAATGCTAGTCTCTTGTTTTTAAAAGTTAATAAAGGTTTGCAGGAATGTGATCATATACACCAGGTCTATTATAGAGCTACAAATCAAATTTGGATGATGAAATGGATGAGGGATTTTGGTTGAGGTACATGTTGAGTACATGGTTGAGACAAGTAGTTGATGAGTTGGCACACATACATGAGGTGTATAGTTGATGATTAGTTGACACATGATTGGTACACACTTGGTTATGGTACGGGTTGATGAGTTGGTACATATTGATGATTAGTTGACACATGATTGGTACACACTTGGTTATGGTACGGGTTGGTACACACATGATTAGTTGATGAGTTGGTACATATTGATGATTAGTTGACACATGATTGGTACACACTTGGTTATGGTACGGGTTGGTGCACTGTTGATGCACTTGTTTAAGGTACAGGTTGATTACAGGTTAAGGTACAGGTTTATGCATGGTTCAGATTTATTGGTACAGGTTTACAGCGGTATATCTCACAGTGATAATATGACAGTGTTTCTATCATTCTACTTCTACTTCAGGGTGGAAGGACGGGCCAAGGACAGGTGGTTGTAGCCACTTTTCAGTTGTAGCCAAAGAACATTGGGGGTTTTAGCCTCCTTCTAGTTGTAGCCAGATATTTGGGGAGTTGGAGCTTCCCTCAGGTTGTAGCCTAAGAAACTAGGAGGTTGGAGCCTCCTTCTAGTTGCAGCTGGAAAAAAAAGGAAGTTGGTGCTTCCAATGAATGTAATTCTTCAAGACATATAAGAAAAAACATTTTGTGGTTTTCTCCCGATTTGGGTTTCCATGTAAAACACTAGTGTACTATGTATGTGTGTGATTGTT
>ML781732.1:132245-155135 GCA_009831015.1 Picea engelmannii
AAAGTGTAACCTGGAGGGAATGAGTCTACCCTAAGGAATGACTGTCCTGGACTATTCCCCACCCTGGGCCATTCTTCCAACACTAAACAAAGTGTAACCTGGAGAGAATGAGTCTGCCCTCGAGGAATAACTGTCCCTGATTGCTAAGCCTGGACTACTCCCCACCCTGGGCCATTCCTCTGACACCAAACAAGGTGTAGCCTGGAGAGAATGAATTTTCCCTCGAGGAGTAACTGTCTGGACCATTCCCCACCCTGGGCCATTCCTCTGACACTAAACAAAGTGTATCCTAGAAAGAATGAGTCTTCCCTCGAGGAATTTCTTTCCTGCATCAACCTCCAAAATGGATGATTCTTCGAAACTGCTCACAACTATGAACTTCGAAAGAATGACTGCCCGGTGAGGCGGACCATTCTACTTGACCACTACACAGAGTGACTGCCAAGAAGAATGACTATCCTATACCACTCCCCATAATGGGAAGTCATTGTCTATGATACATCAACAATCAGTCTGCCTCCCATGTTAACTACAATGGAAGTCACTATCCGTCAGAAATCTCAATCCACTTTCCGAACAGGAAAGCATCTTTCCAATCTGGACTATTTCTCAATTACAAAGATAAATGCTCCCTCCTAACTGGAGAGTTATTGAAGTCACAAAAATAAATGTTTGTGTACCTTCTTCTATCTTGGAGAGTCTTCCCTTCTGGTTAATAGAGTTATTTCCACGAGCTCTAGCTTGAGTATGCAAGTTCTTTCATCTTGAATATGGGCTTTACCAAAATGTGTGTTTATCTGCTCATCTATGGAGATATGTATTGGAGAATCACTTTCTCCTTTCTGGACTTCATCATGGATAATGCAATTCTTGTACTATAGTCTGGAACACTGTGAAGGCTTCTTGTACATGTGAACAATAGAGTATATCATAGTTGGAGAACTGGAACATATCCATGTGGCACTTCTTATGTCATCATGAGATCTGATCTTCTGAATAGTCATCTTGATGTTATAGGAAATCTTCACCACGCTTATGTTGTGCACTGGAGGTTCTCCACCAAGTTGTCTTCTTCTTATATACATACAGGAGTATCTTTCTGGTATGCCTCAAAGTCTTGAGATTGCACTGCATGCACTCTTTACTCAATTTCTTCTGGAGAACATTCTTTGCATTCATCTGATGTAGAATTCTGAATCATGGATGTTGCAGATAATATAATGACTTATATAGAGATAAGTCTGGTGTACTGGAGAAATTAATCATCATAGTCTTCTCCCTCCATCTGAGAGAACCTCTGGTTCTGGATCTTGCAATGCTTTCATTCATAAGTCTTCCGTACACTGTTCTTCATAACGACTTTCAGTTCTTCTGCTTGATTGATTTTAGTGAGTTCATATCAGGCTGTTAATCTTGTGATTCTTGATACAATGATTGGTTGTTCTAATTCTTATTTCTTGGAATCTTCATGTTTTTCTTTAGCTCTTGGGTCCATAGAGTTTATTATAGATTCCATGCCATAAAGATTCCACTTCTTACCTTCATCATAGGATCACAGATCTGGATGGACAACCAGGAATGCTTTAAGGCTTCTCTTTGAAGAGGTCTTCTTCTGCGATTGAGTTGAACACGTTCTGTCTTTCATGACTGCTACCATGGATATATACATTTCATCATATTCAATGGATCATATGATTGGCTCCCTTCGTCTGATAGAATCCATACTTCCATTTGTATCCTTATTGTCTTCTGCAATATATGATTGGTTCTCTTGTTTAACAAAGTCCACGCTTCCATCTTGTTGTCTTCTACAGAATGTCATAATTCTTTTTCTGGTTTCCTCTCGATTGTTGACTTATTTCTGTCTTTGCTTTTTCCAAGTCTCTTCAGATTTCGGTCTTATATTGTAGTAGATTTCACGTGATATATTTCCTTCTAATGATATTCATTCTTATCTTGTTGTTCTTCCATAGGTATAGCTCTTCTTGTAACACATTATCTTCCAAGAGATAGATATACAAGATATGTACAGATATGTACAAGAAAATAAGAAGAGTGTTGTTACCTTTTAGTAGAAGAAATCTCTTCCATACTGCTTAGTCTTTTTTGTCGGTTCCTTTTCTTCAGCAACTGAAGCTTCATTCTTTTCTTTCCTTTTCTTTAGCTATAGACACTCGTTCTGGTAGTGACCATACTTTTGACAGTTGAAGCACTGTATTTCTGAAATATCTTTTCTTTGCTTTGGCTTCCTTCTTGAATCGAAATTTCTTTTGTCTCTGAAGTTCTTGGATCTTGTTGTGAAGGCTTGATCATCGTACTTCTTTTGTTGTTTCTCTTTTGCATTTATCCTTGATTCTTCTTGAGCACAACAAGTCCAAAGTTCTTCAAATGTCAGGTACTCCTTCCTTGTATTCATGCTTGCGGAAAATGCATCCCATGTCTTGGGAAGACCATTGAGTACTATGTTCACCAATTCCTTTTCTGAAGTGATCTCTTCAATAGATTGTATTTGATCTCTTAGCTGGGAGATCCTTACAAAGTAGGATGTTATGCTGTCGTCATCATTCATCTTCATGTCATGGAGCTCATTCTTCAAACTCATAACTTGTCCAATATTTCTGACTGAGAAGAGATTTGTTAGGGCATCGTACATCTTATTTGATGAGTCAAGATGGGAGATGTAGGGTATCAGGTGGTATTTTATGGAATCCACTATGATACTCATGCCATTGATGTCAACATCTTTGAACTTCTCCATAGCTGCAACGTTTTGCGGTTCCTTCTCTTCTCCTTCTGTAAACTCCGGCTTCATGATATTTCCTTTCACAATGTCCAACACTTTATTCTTAGAAAGGATGAGGTCAATCCTTGTATTCCATGCTCTGAAGTTAGAATCTCCATCTAACTTGTTCTCAGAATTTATAGAGTTCGCATGGCTTGCTTGACTTGGTCAAACCCTAGATTTGACCAGAAATCCAAACTTCATGTCTTCGCCTTCTAAGAGTACCAGGAGATGCACTGGGCTAGGGTGCAATGATCTATCCGAAGATTAGGTCAATATCGTCACTTAAGGTGCCTTGACAAGAGGTTTAGGGTTTCTGCAACTGCTTCTACTGGTAACTCTAGCTGCAATGCTTTTGGAAGTTGCTCCTACTAGTAACCCTAGCGACAGTTCCTCAACGAGCTCAATATCTAGCGGCTATGTTTCCTTCCAGTGTTTTAGGATAACTGAAGGGGTGTGGGCCCATAACCTATTAGAATATAGAAGATGGTGCGCTCATTTTACCATTGACGATACCCTCGTTACCCAACCACAGGCTGAAGCCTCCCTTCGAGCACCTTAACCTTGACCTGAGAATTCCTCCGGAAGAAAAACCTAGGCTAGATAGCCAAACAAAGAGTAGCGCATCAATCCCCAAGGATAGCGCATCACAAAAGACTGATCATATGTTCCAAACCCTAGCTAAGAGATATCCAAGCCAATACTAAAACTAGTTGTTGCTGCAGCTGCACCTGCAACCCTCCTCCAAACCTACGCACCAACTGCAACTGCAATGTGCACCAACTGGGAAAAATGCAGTCCTCAGATGTGACAAATGAGAACTGGCGCCCTGTATTTATAGTAATCCTGCCAATTTACTGGGGCCGACTTCTCTTTCTGGGTATGTGTCTGTTCAGTATATTATTATTAATTCTGGCTGACTTCTTCTCTTGGAGGCCAATAGCCTAATATAAATTTTCTTCTTCAGCCGACAAGGCTTCTAGGGTTATTAGCCAACTCATTAGGGTTTCTCTTTCTTCCCGGAGTCTTCTATTCTCGTCAAGTTCACATGTAGAGGTAAATACCTCCCGCAGCTACCATAATATTAACATATCTTCTATCCACTTCATGAAGTAATCTGTAGCTGTCATAATCCATCTATATTGGCCACTAGATGGAGGATGAATTTCACCTATGAAATCCAAAGCCCAATGTTGGAAAGGTGTAGACACTTTTACAGGATTGAGAGGTAAGGACTTAAGCTTTTGTTTACCAACAAACCTTTAGCATTTTTAACATGCTCTAACTTGTTCACATATATAATAAAATATACTAGGCCAATAATACCCAACCCTCAGTATATTATATGCAGTGGACTTCCAGAAGTGATGTCCTCCACACACTCCTTCATGAAACTTTGTCATAAATCTGTGTGCTTCTTCTTCATCAAGGAATCTCAATAAATATCGAGAGGGGTCCCTCCAAAACAAATTTTGGTTATTCATGAAATATTTTACAACTTTGAGTTTTATGGATCTTACTTTAGAATTATCCATTCCTGGAGGAGATTCAAAATTCTGCAGAAAATAAAGAATATCTTTGTACCATTTAGATTTAATAATCTTTTCATTGACTTTAGAACTATTGTTTGAGGATGTAAATATCATGAATTGTTACAGATGTAATCAAATCCCATAGATCTACAATTAGAATCAACTAGCATCTTATCTAACCCCCTCCCTTTGACTATCTTGGTAGGATTTATTCCATGTCATATTCAAGCAACTTAGATATCCATTTACTTCATTTTCCATCACTATCTGACTGAATCAAGATATATTTGATAGCACTAGATGGTAGATATGCAATGATTTGGGAATGTAGCACATAAAATCTAAAATATTTTAATTCTTTAACCAAAGAAAAATCCTCCTTCTCCATGATATCATATTTTAATTCAACATCCCAAAGTGCCCAACTAAAAAAGGAAATGGGTTGTTCAAAACCCTCGGAATTTCTTTGTAAAAGGGCAGCTGCTAAAGTATCTTGAGATGCCAAAGAAAATATCAGGAACTCTTTTTCAAAATCTGGACTTATTAAAATAGGTGCATCTGAAATAGAGTGCCTAATAGATTGAAAATAATATTTATCTTTTGTTCCCCATTTGAGCTCACTTCCTTTCTTGAACATGCTAGTTATGTGTTTGACTAGTTCAACAAAGCTCGAAATAAACCTTATAAGAAAGTTTATGTTCGCAAGGAAAGATTTGATTTATTTCTTAGTTCTAGGGATAGAAATCTTTTGAATGGCTATCACTCTAGAAGGATCAATTTTAACTCCATCAACAAAAACAATATGACCTAGCAATTTCCCTTGTTCTAAAGAAAAATGAGACTTTTTTGGATTTAAAGAAATACCATACCTTCTACACTTTAGAAATACATGTCTCAAATGGTGTAGATGGTCCTCATCAGATTTACGGAATACATAAATGTCATCTAAAAAGATTACCATAAACGTATCCTTATCTCCCAGAAAGGAAATATCCATGGCTTGTTGAAAAGTGACCCCAACATTCATTAAACCAAAAGGAATTCAGGAATACATAAAAGTACCCCAAGGTGTTGTGAAACCAGTCTTCGATGTATCATCTTGATGAACATATACCTGGTTGTATCAAGAAAAACCATCAATCATAGACAACCTACTAGATCCTACTACCCTTTGCAATATATGTTCCATTTTGGGAAATGGATAGTTTTCTTTCAAGGAACACTTATTTAAATTTATCAAATCAACACAAAGTCTGATTTCACCATCCTTTTTTCTCACTAGCACCAGATTTTATATCCCGTCAGAATACCTCAAGGCTACAGTGATCTTAGAATCTAGAATTTTCTCGACTTTTGTCTCCATAATAGGTAACAAAAGACAATTAATCTTCCTTAACTTATTCTGGAAAGGTTTTACATTATCCTTCAAAGGTATCTTCTATTAAATGATAGTTTCATCAAAGGTCCTAAAATATTCATATTGCCATGCAAAAATATCAATGAACTCTTTCAATTGTTCCTCATATTTAGCTCGGTATTTTGTTGACATAAATTTTGATAATTTGACATGCTTGGGATTGGAAGTAGTCCTAATATTGAAATCAATCACATATGCTTCTTTTTTTGTATTAGGGAGCTTCACAGGAACACCATTATGATAAAAAATTCTTTCAAGAGGTACCGTACCTTTTGGGATATCATTAGTAGGCATTTTCAATATCTTATGCCCATCAATCATATTATGAAAATTTAGATTCCCGTTAACCTCATCTAAATCCTCATCTTGATCGATATGAATTGAAGAAAAATCATCTATGGCTTCAATGAACCTTTTGATTTCAGAATATCCCTCAAACACTCTCCAATACTTGACATTATCTGAATTAGAAGGCATGCACCTAACCTCTACTTCATATTTTAGTTTTCAGGCTAATAGAGGCTTAAAATTTCTTGCTTCCACAACCAGTGAATCAACTTGCTCATTTTGATTTCTTGGAATATATACAATGTTAAAAGACAAAAATAATGATTCAATGATGTCCCTTACCTCATTTATTTAGTCTTTCAACTGAATGTTCTTTGTCTAATATATATCTCTAACTTACTGTACAATGAGTTCAAAATCCCCATGCACCTTTAAATGATGAATTTTCATTTCTTTAGCTGCTCTGAGACCTAATAAAAATGCGTCATATTGTGCAATGTTATTTCTTTTCTTGAATTCTAACTTACAATATAGGGTAATGAATTAATTTTAAGGAGAATTGAGCACTATGCCTACCCATGTGCGTTCTCTAAATGAGGCTCCATCAAAATATAATTTCCACAATAGTTTTTTATTTTCAAAAGACAGTGAAACAACAACTAGTTGATTCAAAGGAAAATATTGTTGGATAACATCATCAATATGAAATATAGAGGATATGAAATCCACATCAACTTCATAGATATGATGATTTATAGAATGATCATTATCACTGATAATATATGCCAATTGAGCTTCATGATAAAGTATTCTAAATTCCCCTCCAAATATAGGTATAGCGTCATAAGAGAGATCCATTTGAAGAGATCCCCCAATCTTCTTACACCAAGATCTAGACAATAACATACCAAATCTAGAAGGGTTATCATCTACAACAATATCCATGACTAAACTCTTGGATAGGATTTGAGATAATGAAATAGCAAGGTCTTTAATAACCCCCAAGCATTTCACTTTTTTGGAATCAAACGAAAAGAGATCATAGTACTCTTTGGTGATCTATAAACCTAATTGTTCTATGACAAGCTTTGACACAATATTATGGGAGGCTCCAGAATATAACATGCAGTTATGAAGGATTATGTCATGAAGGTTTAATGAGACATAAAAAGGGGGAGTGGAGTCACCCCTCTCTTCTACAATTGGCCCTAAGACAATAGTTTGTTTTTCATATTGGAGATTAATCATATCATTAGCAATGTCTATGATAGTAGAAGGTTGTAACCATTTCAAATTTTGACTCCTATAAGAATTAGTTTTAACCAATTCATTCAAAGGAATAGGAATTTTGATCTTACTTATCTCATGTTCTAAACTAAAATGGAATGAGAACTTGTATGCTTCCATGGTTGTTACTTTCATATTTGTCTCTACTTTCTTCCTTTTAGGATTTGTGTTTCCTATCTGTATTGTCCAGGGAAACAAATTTATATTTTTGAGGAGCAAATTCATCTTTTCGAGGAGCAAAATTATCTTTTTCAGGAGCAGATTTAGCAGGACCTTGTTTGAATCTAAGATTGTACCCCTGTTGATATGTGTTACAAATCATGTTATATGGAATTTCCATAGTATGTGCATTCAATGAATCTTCATATTCATTTTGTGTTAGGTGACTAAGAGAAATATCATCTCTGAACAAATGAATATCCAAATCTTCATCTACCTCTTTAGTTTCTTGATTTTCCTCAATATAATTGTTCTGCAGGGGTGTTTGGATTTTGTGATCATCATTGTTCTTTTTATCCCTCTACAAGACCTGAGGGTTATAAGGTCTTCTATATTGATTTCTATTTGGATTTCCTTCATGAGGTGTATTCCATTTTTTTGTTTACAATCTGAGTTTAGACAAATCAAATGAAATTTCCTCCATATTTCTTGCCATTTCCTCCAAGGAACTATTTTGGTTTTTGGTATTTGATGAAGAGGAATTATACTATTCCTTTTTCTTTCCCTTATCTAACCTCTTCTTGAGATTTCTTAATGCTAGAATGTTGGATTCAACTTCTAGAGATAAATCTTCCATATCGGCCAGAGTGGTTGATCTTCTTTCCCTTAGTAGAAAACAAAAACCAGCATCAAAGGAATTAGCATAAGTAACCTTTGATAACCTTTCAGCTGTCGTAATATCATTTGTTATCTTCTGGTACATAAAATTAAATATCTGAGAGAATTCAAAGACGAAATCACCATTCTTTCTTCGAAGATTGCTTAATTTTGTCATGTAACACGAGTCATCTTTCTTGTCTCCTCAGTTTATCAAGAAGGTATCATCAAGATCTGTAATAGTAGTAATGGAATTATCCCTTAAGTTCCTAAACCACTTCCTCACTTCTCCATCTAAACTTTAGACAAAAAGCCTCACCCATACATCATCATAATCCACTTGAAAATTTTCAGCAAAGGAGTAAAAAGATGTCAAATGTTCCTTTGCAGTTGTTTCCCCTTCATTATCAAACCTTGGAAGTTACTTCATGTAATAATTACCTGGGAGAGGATGGATATTATTTGGCAAAACTAAAGGTTCATATATTACAACCCTGATGGCATCCATTGGATTGTGTGGTGCTACACCCACCATGGTTTGGCCACCTAAAGGTTGATTTAAATGTGGTGACTATAGTGATGAGGGATTAGTGATATTCACCAATTGGATCTTATGAGAGGAATGGATAGTTTCTTCAACAAGTTTTCCAACAGCAAGGATATTAACTTGGAGGTTAATATTGGGTTTCTCTTCTTACATTTCTTCAAGGATCAAGATTTTTTCTAAGGGAGTGTATTGTATTCCTTCAATAAATTCACATTTTTCTTCAGATTTACATCTACTCTCATGATAGGGTGTGTAAAATGATTTTGGTTCAACAAATTCCTCTTTGCCCGAGGTAGATTCTTTAGAAGGAGGTACAATTAACAACTTCTTAGGCATTGATTTGTGAAGGATTTTAGACCGTTTTAAGATTTTCTTAGAGTCTGAAACAACAGACACATTTGGAGATTCTACATGGGCTCTAATCCCATTTCTCTTTGGATCCACAGTGTCATGTGTGGAGTCACCAGGTGAAAACATATTTCAATTATCTTATTCCTAATTATAGTTTTACCGTCTCCAACTAGATCTGTAAACTCTTGTGCTTCTATCTAGGGAAAAAATCATCATTTCATCAACAACAATGATGCCAAAAGATGTTAGCACTAGAAGTCAACTCAAGACTTCTATTGAGTCAAGCCTAGAACACCTTGTTTCAAAATGTTCAATAGGGGTTTTAAAGATGGATAAATCCTTGCTTGGTTTGAAAGGGAATAATGATCTGATCTGTTAATATCACTTACCTAGGTGCATCAAGTCAGGTAAATAAAACTAATGGCTAGAGACTTAATATTTTAGGTGATGTGGTTGAGAGAAGGTAAATACAAAACTGATAAATCCACCAATAAACAAGTATTTTCTTTAATGTTCTTGTACAATAGAATAATAAAACTTTATCTAGAAATCATTCCAAATAAGATTTAAGAAGAAGAAACATCGGTGTGGCAACGATTACTGAAAATCCTTTAAAGCAGCATTCTCAACACATAATAATTTTTCATAAGATCATATAACATCAACACAGTGTTTCAGAAGAAAACAAGAAGATGATAAACAAATAAGGAACACAAAACTAACCATTAACTTTATTAGCAACTGAAGTCTTTATATAGGAAAGATGAATCAAAACAGTCTTTAGATATACAATATCAAGCCAAAAAGAGGGATCCAACATGTTCTTCCTATAATTCATCAATATATAGATTTGTACATCTGTTTCATACATTTATGATCAATCTGATATCTAGGGATATCTCAAAACTAACTCCTACATGCCATGAGGTAGAATTTTTCCTATATCTATTGATAATAGAAATAGAAAACAATTACAACTTAGATCTTATAATTTAGGCAACAATTTTTCATAGAGATAGGTATTTTGTTGACTTGATTACACCTGGCTGGTACGTTGCAGCCTTTACTTAATATTCTAAGATCCACTTGATCCTCTATCATCTATTTGTTCCAACACTTTAACATATCTAAAATACATGATTAATATGTATTTTCACCCACCCAAAAGAGGTTGTAAATCAATCTTAAAAGGGATATTCTCTCTTCAGATTCCACAAACTATTTACCTCATCATACTCTTTTCCCATCACAATAAATGCAATTCTATGCCTTCTCCTACAAAATCGGCTGCTACAGGTGTCCCTATAGTGCCAATATTTTTCCTGTGAAGAGTGATGCGAGAAATTCCTCTAGCTCTCTTTTAAAACCATATTTTAATATCCTTCATGACTTTTTCTTGTCGAGGTTACAACCAATCGTTACTCAAAGGGAGATAATACCTCAACTTCATGAAAACAAAAAGGATTTCTTCAAGCATTCGTCATCATTAGTAAAAAAATAGGTTTTTCATAAACACTTAAGTTCTCAAATTGAAATTTCTCCCTCGAAGACAGATTTAGTTGCCTCAGCTAACAAATCAAAATTGTTTCAAAACGAGTTGTTATTTTATTTGGCTTACCATATTCAGATCTGGTCAAAGGTTTTGGGCCCTTCTTTCTCCGTTTACTCTGTTTTCTTGCAGAAAATATGTATTTTCCTATATGATCTTTTTTGTTTGTTGTTAGATACTCTTTCTTCGGTTTCTTCTTCTCAGTTTTGATTTTACAAACCTTATTTCTTGTTGATGGATTCACATCAGGGTTTATAGGTTCTTCATTGATTAGGATAACCTTATATTTGATTGCAGGGTTATATTTGGCTTCAGATCTCAATCTGAATTTGTTTTGTCTCCTAATACTCCTTTTCCTTATCAGAATTTCATATCTATCAACATCATCTTCATAAGAACTATAACTAGGAGGAACAATATTAGGAATGGGTTCTTTAGATTGTAAAGGATTTGAATGTGCCTCTACTATCTTAGGTTCGTGAATCTCATTCAATATCATAGGTTCTTCTAACCTTTTAATATTTCTGATATAAACCTTTTGTGCATGTGGGAAAGGATTCCTACCTTCACCCATCGCATGAGAAGATACTGCACCTATTTGCAAACTATTTGGGGTAGCCTCAAATGTTTTGCCTCCAACCTTCAAACTAGTTTTTCTTTTATTCTTCCTTGAAACAGTAAGTGGACTTGTTCTTTATGATGCTCCTTACATTGGGTCAACAACTTTATTAGTCAACTTTTGGGCAAGAGGATGAACTTCTATTTTAAACGATGATTGGATGAAGAATCGATCCCATGTCCCATGTATTTTATCTAACTCTGAGTCAATGAGTAGCTTGGTTAACCCTTGATGATAGATACCATGTGGGGGATTATTGGTATTTTCTTCAATTTTCATAGCCATTTTATTCATGTAATAAATAATATGGCAGGCTCATCATTTTAATTCCTGACAAATGAAGGAGGAATCAAAGATGAAACATGAATACAACATACTAACTTCCTTCACATGTGATATAACGTTTGAGCATTAGAAAGGCCTCCACCCTTTCATCAAATATCCAGTACCTAGGAATACCCTTGGCCCAATTGGGATCTATGTGCTTTGGTTTCAGGAATTGATTGACATCCCCACCTGTGATTAATTTGTTCTTGAACCATTTTTCACTGTTAGCAAGGAGATTACAAGTTGTTGCTAATGGCTCTTCTATAACCTGCATTATCATATTAACAATTCAAACCCTTTGTCCATCAAATCCTTCAGAAAATTCCTGAGCTACACCATAGTGATAACCTTATAATTTGGCACAATACATGTACTAACCATCATGTTCGATGATATGTCTGTTGTTTTCGTATGCCTCCATAATCTTGGACCCTTCAGGTTCCTTTCTTTTTACGTGTCCACTTTTACCCATATCTATTGTCATGAACAAAAGACTGGATTCCTTGATGTAGGAGTGGGATATGCCTTCTATGTGGAGATAGATATGGGATTTTCTATCTATATGGAGGAAATTTAAATTGACTAGCTACAATGTGAAACTAGAGTAACAAATAATATGTCAGGTTAAAAGAAATGTTTTTAAAATCCCCATCCACATGACGTCCTGGATATCAAATACAATTAGGTGAAAGTACCACCACCTTTGAATTTTTTGATGTTGATAAGGTACTTGATAACCACTTTGATTCTTTCATTCTTCTAGGTAGGAAAATCCACATCTTCTAACTCCTCCAACAATACTCATAATGATGAAAAATAGAGACAAGTGGAAGTTCATGTAGCACCCTGCAAAAATTGTACTTTGGCATATTTTGAATGGAATAGACTTGAAAGTCATTATCTAAGTTTGGTAATCATGAGACATAAGTTATGACATGACATATGACTATGATGGAAATATTTAAAACTAATGATGTCATGAGACAGTCATACAAACATGTGCATAACTCCTCCTATCCCCTTTTACAATACTAAGTATATCTCATTCCTCTCAATAGAGCATTATTTTGACCCCCATGATAAATATTTTGAACCTTTAAAAACCTAATGATGAGGGTTTATAACTTATACGAAAAAAATTAAATCGATAAAATAAGAGATGAGAGATAAAACTTTGTAGAACATAATAGGTGATAACAATATGTTTGCAAGAAATGTAATAGAGAAGGTGAGGGAAGCAATCATGAAAAGGAAAACAACAAAAGAGGGAGAGGATAATAGAAACAGAGTTGAAATCAAGGAGTGAAGTGTATTAGGACAGTGAATGAAGCAACCATTGTGAATGGGGCATATGAGGAAGCATATGGAGGTAGTAACCACCATTGAGTGGAAGAAATGTAAGGAAAAAACTCTCATTATGTTAAAGAAAAACAGAGTTGTGTAACATTGTGTACTAGAGTTGTGTTAGACCTGAGAGTCACCCTCAGATTGTGGGAGGATAATCCCAGTACCCATCAGAGTTTTAGGTGGATGTTTGGTTTATATGACTGGAGGTCAATGGAAAAAACTCAATATATGAATGATGTTCAACACAGAACTGGACAAGAAATGTATAGGGAAGTGAGGGCCACAACTAACTTCAGTCTATGAATTGAGTTTAAGTGTGAGCAGAGGGAAGACTTAGTGAGAAAGGTGGAAAAGATTGCTATGGGTATCAGGCCTTCAAGCAGCTTGGAGAATAAAAACTCAGACTCAGGATAACTCTTAAGCTCAAGTTTCAGACACTGAAATATGTTCAAACAACATAGTCACAACAACACAATGATCAAACCTACATCACCATGTAGTTACAACAACTCGAATGGTTCCTCCATGGCCGAGCCATTCAGTGTAAGAGGTAAAAATATCACAAGGAAGATGACTGAAACTGGTCACTATGCCGCTGCAATCGAACCTACATTACAATATCATAACAACCCTCGACTGATCCTCCATGCCCGAGTGTTTTAGAACAATTTTTACAAAGAGATGAAAAGAGGCTGACTTCTATTAATCTGAAATTCTCAAATATTATACATAACCAAAGAACAGTTATGGAATCAAAACATTACAAAATAAGGAGCTATGCTCAACCAGTTGACGACCCTATCAAACTATCAAAACTGCATACATATACTAAGAATTGTTGCAACCACCAAGAGCGTGATCGGGACCCTGCATTCAAAGCTTCCAGTCAGTGCCCGCTCTGTCACACTATGCGGGCATTCTTTTGTCAGACATGATCTCATATCGATATGGGATTTGCAGGAAAATCTGCCCACAAGGGTACCACGGGCTAATGGTTCAGTCCCCACAGTCGGGTCCTCCATACTTCAATTACTGCTCCTTCTCAGGATCACAACAAGGCTAAATTCCTAGGGGCTAATTTGCGTTCCTGGTGGACTTGTTAAGCTCACCTGACGATATTGAAACCATGATGGTCTCGCTCTTTAACTCACATGGGCATATTTGGCTTTTGGTGCAGGTCTCATGAAATTCACACTCTTTCCTTTGCTCTCCCAAAGCACCTGGTGCCAACTTCTCCTTCACCGCATTTGTCCTGCATGCGACATCGGGCCATGACCATGGGCCTAACTCCTGGGTGCATCACAATTTCGCGTTTCGGGGGCCATCACATCACTTGACTACAATCTCTCGATACTCGATAATGCAAAATCGACTGACATAGATGGATGGTTAGATCTGCTTTGCATTCGACGGCTGTGATTCCTTCCTCAGAACTGTACCTTGCTCAACTCTATGCTATGGGATCCAACCTTTCCTCCTAGACCCATTTTCCATACGACCTGAGGCTGTGACCATGGTCCCAACTCCTCAGCGCCTCTCAATGTCACATTTCGGGCATTTTCACATTGCATGACTACAATCTCCCGATACTCGATATTGTGAAATGGCCTAATTCAGATCAACGATCTGATCTGCGATGCATTCGATGGCCGCAATTGCTTCCTTGAAAACCTGGGTCACCAATCATGCATTGGGTGCTTACCCTTTTTTCTTGGGTCCACCTCTTATGTGGCCTTGGGTTGTGACCATGGGCCCAACTCCTAGGTTCTTCACAATTTCACATTTTGGGAACTTGCGCCTTGATCCATGTTGAAATCTCCTACTCGTGAAATCATGATTTCACTTATCTGTTGCCATGTGCCCCTCCAGTTTGGAAGGTCCAGATCATTTTGTGAGTCCTCATGACTCTTCCCTTTGACCTTTCATTCCGAGAAACTACAAAAAGCAGATCCAACGGTCTAAATTAAAACTTTTCTCGTCCCTTGATCTCAGGCCTTTTCCCTGACACTAAACTTTGAGAAACTTTCGGATCCCGAATACCCGCAAACCACCGATACGATTTGTCTGATGGATCCGAAGGCCAATACTGAGCCTGTTCTTTATGTATTTTTTTCGACCAGGTATGTGCGTGCCTTTTCACAATCGCGCCTTAGCTTTGGATGAAAAACATTTGTGGGTTTTTTTAAAGCCCACTTCTTTCACATTTGGTCACCCAATGACCAACTTCAAAGGAAAACAATCCCCTTGAAAAAATATGTGAGAACATTAGGCTCCATGGGGGATAGAGTCCTCCCCAGGAGGCTCTAAGTTATCCTTTTGTATTTCCAGTCGTCTTCTATTTGGATATGGAGTTAAGATAAAAAAACACCCTACTGAAGAATATAAAGCCGACAAGTAAAAACAAAAATAAACACACATGCTCCAAGGAGCTTATTTATGTACAATCGTAAACTAATAAATTTTTACACAGTGCTAGGTGAAAGAAAATTTCCACCATAGCCATTCAAGTAACTTCCTAACTGGAAGCTCCTTCACTCTGTCTGTGATTGATAACATAGAGCACAACTGTGACAAAAGAATGATTAAATTCCTCAGTTCTCCTCCTAATGATGAAGCCAAGATAAAGACGGGCAGTTTCAAAACATGAAAGAAATATAACTCCATGTATTCATCCACAAGATCATAGGACAAGCGACAAACTCCATAAATTGTTTTACAGGTAGCCTTCTCTGCTACACAACTGCTCACACATGGATGAATATCTCTAGTAGGCACAGGTGGTTGAACGGTTGATGCAGGTCGACTGGTCCCAACCGATGGTTTCTTGTGGATAGGATCTAGACAAGAGACAAAATTCCCCTTCTGATGCTCCTCTTCTTATTCATAGCTCTCCCAAGGATCATATTCAAAATCATCATAAACAAGAACCTTGGGAAATATCTTCTCTTCCTCATGCTGCTTAGTGTCTTCTGCAAGTATAGGATGGTTGATTTCCTCGTAATATTTTTATTTAGTGAACAAAGGATAAGGCTTTGTTGTTTGTCCTTGGAAATCCTACATATCCAACTCAGAATCTGATTTGTAGCTATCATATACAGGTTGGTTTCTCCTCTGGTCAACAAACTGTGATCTGGGGCTTTGCTGCTCTTCATCTGAATAATCATCAACGCTAGGGACAAAAGGCACCTCAGGAGCATAAATCAAGGCCTCTATAGTTATGAAATCTTCATTATCATCCTCAGTAGAGATTCCAAGGACATCCGCCTCAAGGACTGGAAAATCCTCTGTGCTTTCTTCAGATTCCAGCCTTTCTAGTTTGGCAGTGAGAGATTTTACCAGTCCCATAGCTTTTCCCAAAACATTTTCTTCCTCCTTGTAGCCTTCATCCTCATAGATTTCATTAGAAACAACCATATATTAATCATGGTCATCACATTCCTTACAACAGTTATGACAGATTAACTCAGAGGAATAATACCTTTGACAATTCTTATTAAAATTTGCATGAAACTGCGCCAGAGAGGAGATGCTAGTAGGGGGCAAGGATCAATACCACTCACGAGCATCCTCATCCAATGAGAACAATAACATCTTCATTAATACATCCTCATGATGTGTCTCCCATTGATGCATGAGTTTGTGAAACTCATGGAGATGTCGAGCAGGGTTGTCCTCTTTGCACTCTCTAAATATGGAAAAATAATCACCCAAGTCATCCATAGTAGACACAACATTGGGAAAACCAGGAACAACATAAAAATTAAAACGAGAAAACCTTCGAGCCATAATTCTTTCCATTTCGAACAAGTGGAGTCATTGATCGATTCTTTAATGATGGAGTCTCCAGGTGAAAGATATGCAACATGAGTGTGTCTAGTCTTTGTTCACCATCAAAGACCATATTTGATCGTTATGTTTCTCCCAGGGGCTACCAAGTGTGGCCAGAAGCAGCCACACTAAAACAATGGATTTGCTAGGAGAAAGTGCAATCTTCAAAGGTTCTGATGTTTGATGCACCTTCAGATTCAAAAGTTTGTTGTTCTACCCAAGGAAAATATTCAATTCATCCCCAGCAATGGCACCATGAATGTTAGCACTGAGAGTCATAGACAGATTGCATGAGGATAAGCCCAGTACCCATCAGAGTTTTTGGTGGATGTTTGGTTTATATGAGTGGATGTCAATGGAAAAAAATCAATAAATGAATGATTTTCAACATAGAATTGGACAAGAAATGTACAGGTAAGTGAGGGCCACAACTAACTTTAGTCATTGAATTGAGTTTAAGTGTGAGTAGAGGGAAGACTTAGTTAGAAAGGTGGACAATACTTCTATGTGCATCGGGCCTTCAAGAAGCTTGGAGAAGAAAAAATCAGACTCAATATCACTCTTAAGATCATGTTTCAGACACTGAAATATGTCCAAACAAAACAGTCAAAACAACACAATGATAAAACCTACATGACCATAAAACTACAACAACTCAAATGGATCATGATACTACCGCAATCAAACCTACATTACAACAACATAACAACCCTCGATTGGATCCTCCATGTCCGAGCCATTTAGTGTAATAGGGAAAAAGATCACAAGGAAGCTGACTAAAGCTGGTCACGATACCACTCCAATAGAACCTACATTACAACAACATAACAACCCTCGACTTGATCCTCCATGCCCGAGTGTTTTAGAACATTTTTTACAAATAGATTAAAAGAGGTTGACTTCTATTAATCTGAAAGTCTCAAATATTATACATAACCAACGAATAGTTTTGGCATCAAAACATTACAAAATAGGGAGCTCTGCTCAACCAGTTGACGACCCTATATAAATATCAAAACTGCATACATATACTGAGAATTTTTGCAAATGGAAGGAGCGTGATCGACACCCTGCATTCAAAGCTTCCAGTCGGCGCCTGCTCTGTCAGACTGTGAGGGCATTCTTCCATCAGACTTCAGCTCAGATCAATATAGTCTTTGCAAGAAAATCTTCCCACAGGGGTACCACCGGCTGATGGTTCAGTCCCGATAGCCAGGTCCTCCATACTTATAATTAATGAGTGAGACGAGGCTTCAAACACCTGACCTACCTTACATTAACTTCTTTCAATTACTTCTCCTTCTCAGGATCTCAACAAGGCTAAATTCTCAGGGGCTATTGTGCGTTGTTGGCGAACTTGTTAAGCTCACCCGACAATCTTGAAACCATAATGGTCTCGCTCTTTAACTCACATGGGCATCTTCAGCTTTTGATGCAAGTCTCATTAAATTCACAGTCTTTCATTCGTACTCCCAAATATCCTGGTGCCAACTTCTCCTTCACCACATTTTTCCTACATGCGTCCTTGGGCCATGACCATGGGTGATCCGGATTATTTTCAGCACAAAATGAGAGAAGAGATATAACAAATAAATGCACAGAGATATCATGGATATCCAATAATATAATGGAAATGTATCAGAGATGTAACCATAAACACAAATATACAGTAATGCATGATTTCTATTAATGAAATAAATGTACAGAGACTGTAAAAATACAGAGTGAAAGACTCGCTAGAATGGTGGCAGCTTATCTCTGAGAAGAGATGTGACAGGTACTCACATTCACAAGAAGATTATTACAATGAGGCTCTGAAGGCATTTTTACAATAAACAAGAATCCCAAAAACCCTATACATCGAAAAACCTAAACCTAGGAGATGAAGCGCCAAAAGTCATGTGGGCCCCGTTTGAGTAAGTTAGTAGATCAACTTCGCGGGGTTGTAACTTTTGCATACGATCTCCGCTTTAGGTGCATGATATCCCGTTAGAAAGGTATCATCGAGGATATTAATTTTGGAGTCTCAATCATTCCTTTTGCTATCATTGAGAAGCTCGATCCTGAAAAACCTTCATTTAGGCCCTAAAAATGGCCCCAGAAGTTAAAAACTACTAAAAATAGTAAATTACCAAAATTGTCAGAAAACAGTGTTAAGCCGGTTGTAAAAGGTGGGTGGCCACCAATATCCACCTGGATCAATCCTCCCTCCTTAGGAAGAAATGGTATCCATTGCGTTGAGTTCCCGGGGGAGAGGGAAAAGTGTTCGATGAATCTGCATCTTGATGAGTTGCTTGCCTTATTGGAGAAGTTTCACTACTTAGCTTGTTGAAGGTTGTCACAAGCATGTGGCTGGAAGGGTTGGACCTTTTTAGCCAATCTGGCCACATGATATGCCTGTGTGCAGAAGGAATATTTTCACTTTGCTGCAACCTTGTCGACATGCTTCTATTGGATAGAATGTGCTTGGGGTGAGGTTGTAGTGGTTGCAATGTCCTTCTATTCCCCTTTTGAACAATAGTTGGAACTACCTCTGGTATTCTATAGAGATGACCCCCCAAAGTAACAATGACACTATGGGGTTGAGAATCATAAACAACATGGCGTCTCCACATATATGGTTGGAACAAGAGGATATAACAAACATCTAGTGGGGAAACATCATGTAATACCTCATCCTTGAAGGGTTGGATGTTGTATGATAATCTGCACTATTGGCTGACATGAAGATCTCATCCTTGGCGAAGCCACCTGATGTTGTATGGATGCGGGTGTGGTGTTATTGACAATCCCAACAGTTTTATGACCTCTGATGAGATGAGGTTCTTATGGCTTCCACTATCAACAGTAAAATGCAGCGGGGTCCCCTTCACCCACATCTATGAATGAAAGAGGTTCTCCCCCTCTTCAGGATCTGTTCGTTCTTCTGGTTGAATTTCTATGGTCACGACAATAACAATGGGGTATGTATCAATAATCTGTCCTTTACCAGTATTTTCAGAATCAGATTCCAAATCAAGGTTCGGCTCCTTTTCTTTCATCTCGGCCACCAATGATTGTTTGAGAAACATTCATCGGTGTTGTGCTAGGGGCTTTTGTGGAAATCGCACCATTTTTCAGTGTCCTTCTTTGTCTTCCTGTGATCCTTATTTTCCAGTAGCTTGGACTAGTTTTCGGGAGACTGTTTTTTAGGTCTGTCTTTGTTATACTTTGGTTTTTTTCAGATTTGCAAACCCAAACTCTCGTTTGTTCTGGTGCTTAAATTTTTGCTTGATTTTAATAGCATATCGATAAGCAACACCGAGTGATCAGATGTATAGAAAATCCATTTCAGTTAGGATGTATCTTTGTAGAGCCCCATAGTATTTCAAAACCAAATTTCATTTGGAGTCTTTGATACCCATATTGGTTCGCAAGGTATTAAATTTATTGGTGAACTACAGAACTTCTTGGCCCCTCTCTTGCCACAATGTGGTCCATCTCATGTATTGGTCCTCATACTTGCCAACAGGGTAATAATGTTCCTTTACCGCATCCACAAAAAAATCCCAAGTGGCCTCGACCCCATATATTCTAGAATCCTCTATGGAACTCTACTCCTATTAAGTTTTCCACCAATGTTTGACATGGGGGAGAGCTTTAAGGAGTGTGAAGGGGATATTTTCTTTTTTGGAAAAATTGTGAAGATAAAAATAACCTTCTAGCAGGTTTAACCATTTGTCTAGGGCTTCTGCATCTATCTATCCTTAAAATAAAATAATATCAAAATTAACTTGTACCTTGAAAGCCAGGGTTCTTCCAAAGTGGCTATTTGATGAATATGCATTTTTTTCTATACGCAAGAATTGAAGGATTTGGGAAAAATTCTCCATCATTTCGTCCCTCTGTCATGTGAGAGCTTTCTCAAGCAACAGACTGATAGGATCGTCTTCTCCATCATTTTTATTTTCTTCCTCCATTGAGGTTTTCTTGGGTGTGCAAGAGTGATTGTACTTAATAAATACAAGCTCAAGACCCAACTTTATATACTCAGACCTCTTCGGGGACATGCATTGAAAAATGATCAAGAGCAGTCTGCTCTAATACCACTGATCCAGATTATTTTCAGCATCAAATGAGAGTAGAGATATAATAAATAAATGCATAGAGATATCGTGAATATCCAATAATAAAACGGAAATGTATCAGATATGCAACCATAAACATAGATATAGAGTAATACATGATTTATATTAATGAAATAAATGTACAAAGACTGTAAAAATATAGAGTGAAAGACTCGCTAGAATGGTGGCAACTTATCTCTGAGAAGAGATGTGACGACTACTCGCATTCGCAAGAAGATGATTACAATGAGGCTCTGAAGGTATATTTACAATAAATAGGAATTCCAAAAACCCTATACATCCAAAAATCTAACCCTAGGAGATGAAGTGCCAAAAGTCATGTGGGCCACATTTGGGTAAGTTAGTACATCAACTTCTCGGGGTCGTAACTTTTGCATATGATCTTCGTTTTAGGCGCATGATAGCCTGTTGGAAAGGTATCATCGAGGAAATACATTTTGGGGGATCAATCATGCCTTCGACTATCAGTGAGAAGCTCTATCACTAAAAAAATTCATTTAGGCCCTCAAAATGGCCCCAGAAGTTAAAAACTACTAAAAATAGTAAATTACCAAAATTGCCAGAAAATAGTTTTGAGCCAGTTGGAAAAGGTGGATGGCCACCAATATCCACATGTATCAATGGGACCAAATCCTGGGTGCATCATGATTTCACGTTTCGGTGGCCCTCACATCACTTGACTACAATTTCTTGATACCCGATATCGCAAAATCGACTGACTCAAATGGACACCTGGATCTGCTTTGCATCTGACAGATGTGATTTATTCCTTGAAACCCCACCTTCATTAGATCTATGCTATGGGCACCAACATTTTCTCCTGGACCCATTTCATATGACCTCGGGCTATAATCATGGGCCCAACTCATGGGCGCATCACGATTTTGCGTTTCAGGGGTTTTCACATCACATGACTATAATCTCCCAATACCCAAAATTGTGAAATGGCCCTATTTAGATCGAAAATGGGATATTATATGCATCCGACGACTGCGATTACTTCCTTGAAAACTAGGGTCACCAATCATACGTTGGGTGCGTACCCTTTTTTCTTGGGCCCAACTCCTATGTGACCTCGGGATGTGACCACAGGCCCAACTCTTGGGCGCTTCGCGATTTCATGTTTTGAGAACTTGCACCTTGCTCCATGATGAAACCTCCAACTCACGAAATCATGATTTCTCTTATCTGTTGTCATGTGCCACTTTGGTTTGGATGGTCTAGATCATTTCGCGAGTCCTCACGACGTTTCCCTTTGACCTTTCTTTCTATGAAACTGTGAAAAACATATCCAACGGTCTAGATTAAAACTTTGATCTTCCCTTGATCTCGGGGCTTTGCCCTAGCACTAAACATCGAGAATCTTTCGGATCCAAAATACCTGTGAACCACTGATCTGATTTGTCTGATGGATTGGAAGGCAGAGACTGAGCCTGTGATTGATGGATTTTCGTTGACCATGTATGTGTGCACCTTTGCACAATCATGCACTGACTTTGGATGAAAAACATTTGTGGGTTTTTTTAAAGCCCATTTCTTTCACATTTGGTCACCCAATGACCAACTTCAAAGAAAAACAATCCCCTTGCAAAAATATGTGATAACAAGTTGCAAAGAATGGAAGAAATGATAAATAATGGGGTAGATTTAGAGAAGTTTGGAGTCATGAAATTGAATGAAATATTATGGATGCTAAAAATGGGGACTAGTAGAGGAGGATGGCTAGTCCACAAATTTGTTTCACCTAACTTTGGTGGAAGATACTCAAAGTTTCCCAACCAAGGAATAATAATGCAGGAGAATCCCTAGGTCTTTGGAAATCATGCATACCCAAAAATATTTGTTTTTAGTTATATGTTTTGTTTCTTTAATATATTCAGTTGCGATGTAGTGGTCCAACTTTTTAATTGACACGCTCTCGTATCTTGAATTAGATGTTTAATTTTTGGTATGTTGTAGGGGATATCATATCCTACTTTCACAATAGATTTCAAAACCATATATCTAGGTTAGAGCCCACATCCAATTCCAAAACTACCATCCTATAATTTCAAGAATTTATTTCTACAATGA
>ML781732.1:164316-207799 GCA_009831015.1 Picea engelmannii
AGGGGTCCCTCCAAAACAAATTTTGGTTATTCATGAAATATTTTACAACTTTGAGTTTTATGGATCTTACTTTAGAATTATCCATTCCTGGAGGAGATTCAAAATTCTGCAGAAAATAAAGAATATCTTTGTACCATTTAGATTTAATAATCTTTTCATTGACTTTAGAACTATTGTTTGAGGATGTAAATATCATGAATTGTTACAGATGTAATCAAATCCCATAGATCTACAATTAGAATCAACTAGCATCTTATCTAACCCCCTCCCTTTGACTATCTTGGTAGGATTTATTCCATGTCATATTCAAGCAACTTAGATATCCATTTACTTCATTTTCCATCACTATCTGACTGAATCAAGATATATTTGATAGCACTAGATGGTAGATATGCAATGATTTGGGAATGTAGCACATAAAATCTAAAATATTTTAATTCTTTAACCAAAGAAAAATCCTCCTTCTCCATGATATCATATTTTAATTCAACATCCCAAAGTGCCCAACTAAAAAAGGAAATGGGTTGTTCAAAACCCTCGGAATTTCTTTGTAAAAGGGCAGCTGCTAAAGTATCTTGAGATGCCAAAGAAAATATCAGGAACTCTTTTTCAAAATCTGGACTTATTAAAATAGGTGCATCTGAAATAGAGTGCCTAATAGATTGAAAATAATATTTATCTTTTGTTCCCCATTTGAGCTCACTTCCTTTCTTGAACATGCTAGTTATGTGTTTGACTAGTTCAACAAAGCTCGAAATAAACCTTATAAGAAAGTTTATGTTCGCAAGGAAAGATTTGATTTATTTCTTAGTTCTAGGGATAGAAATCTTTTGAATGGCTATCACTCTAGAAGGATCAATTTTAACTCCATCAACAAAAACAATATGACCTAGCAATTTCCCTTGTTCTAAAGAAAAATGAGACTTTTTTGGATTTAAAGAAATACCATACCTTCTACACTTTAGAAATACATGTCTCAAATGGTGTAGATGGTCCTCATCAGATTTACGGAATACATAAATGTCATCTAAAAAGATTACCATAAACGTATCCTTATCTCCCAGAAAGGAAATATCCATGGCTTGTTGAAAAGTGACCCCAACATTCATTAAACCAAAAGGAATTCAGGAATACATAAAAGTACCCCAAGGTGTTGTGAAACCAGTCTTCGATGTATCATCTTGATGAACATATACCTGGTTGTATCAAGAAAAACCATCAATCATAGACAACCTACTAGATCCTACTACCCTTTGCAATATATGTTCCATTTTGGGAAATGGATAGTTTTCTTTCAAGGAACACTTATTTAAATTTATCAAATCAACACAAAGTCTGATTTCACCATCCTTTTTTCTCACTAGCACCAGATTTTATATCCCGTCAGAATACCTCAAGGCTACAGTGATCTTAGAATCTAGAATTTTCTCGACTTTTGTCTCCATAATAGGTAACAAAAGACAATTAATCTTCCTTAACTTATTCTGGAAAGGTTTTACATTATCCTTCAAAGGTATCTTCTATTAAATGATAGTTTCATCAAAGGTCCTAAAATATTCATATTGCCATGCAAAAATATCAATGAACTCTTTCAATTGTTCCTCATATTTAGCTCGGTATTTTGTTGACATAAATTTTGATAATTTGACATGCTTGGGATTGGAAGTAGTCCTAATATTGAAATCAATCACATATGCTTCTTTTTTTGTATTAGGGAGCTTCACAGGAACACCATTATGATAAAAAATTCTTTCAAGAGGTACCGTACCTTTTGGGATATCATTAGTAGGCATTTTCAATATCTTATGCCCATCAATCATATTATGAAAATTTAGATTCCCGTTAACCTCATCTAAATCCTCATCTTGATCGATATGAATTGAAGAAAAATCATCTATGGCTTCAATGAACCTTTTGATTTCAGAATATCCCTCAAACACTCTCCAATACTTGACATTATCTGAATTAGAAGGCATGCACCTAACCTCTACTTCATATTTTAGTTTTCAGGCTAATAGAGGCTTAAAATTTCTTGCTTCCACAACCAGTGAATCAACTTGCTCATTTTGATTTCTTGGAATATATACAATGTTAAAAGACAAAAATAATGATTCAATGATGTCCCTTACCTCATTTATTTAGTCTTTCAACTGAATGTTCTTTGTCTAATATATATCTCTAACTTACTGTACAATGAGTTCAAAATCCCCATGCACCTTTAAATGATGAATTTTCATTTCTTTAGCTGCTCTGAGACCTAATAAAAATGCGTCATATTGTGCAATGTTATTTCTTTTCTTGAATTCTAACTTACAATATAGGGTAATGAATTAATTTTAAGGAGAATTGAGCACTATGCCTACCCATGTGCGTTCTCTAAATGAGGCTCCATCAAAATATAATTTCCACAATAGTTTTTTATTTTCAAAAGACAGTGAAACAACAACTAGTTGATTCAAAGGAAAATATTGTTGGATAACATCATCAATATGAAATATAGAGGATATGAAATCCACATCAACTTCATAGATATGATGATTTATAGAATGATCATTATCACTGATAATATATGCCAATTGAGCTTCATGATAAAGTATTCTAAATTCCCCTCCAAATATAGGTATAGCGTCATAAGAGAGATCCATTTGAAGAGATCCCCCAATCTTCTTACACCAAGATCTAGACAATAACATACCAAATCTAGAAGGGTTATCATC
Organism: Picea engelmannii; assembly: GCA_009831015.1. Lineage (NCBI taxonomy): Eukaryota > Viridiplantae > Streptophyta > Pinopsida > Pinales > Pinaceae > Picea > Picea engelmannii. The sequence continues at coordinate 167,034 of ML781732.1, forward strand.
TACAACAATATCCATGACTAAACTCTTGGATAGGATTTGAGATAATGAAATAGCAAGGTCTTTAATAACCCCCAAGCATTTCACTTTTTTGGAATCAAACGAAAAGAGATCATAGTACTCTTTGGTGATCTATAAACCTAATTGTTCTATGACAAGCTTTGACACAATATTATGGGAGGCTCCAGAATATAACATGCAGTTATGAAGGATTATGTCATGAAGGTTTAATGAGACATAAAAAGGGGGAGTGGAGTCACCCCTCTCTTCTACAATTGGCCCTAAGACAATAGTTTGTTTTTCATATTGGAGATTAATCATATCATTAGCAATGTCTATGATAGTAGAAGGTTGTAACCATTTCAAATTTTGACTCCTATAAGAATTAGTTTTAACCAATTCATTCAAAGGAATAGGAATTTTGATCTTACTTATCTCATGTTCTAAACTAAAATGGAATGAGAACTTGTATGCTTCCATGGTTGTTACTTTCATATTTGTCTCTACTTTCTTCCTTTTAGGATTTGTGTTTCCTATCTGTATTGTCCAGGGAAACAAATTTATATTTTTGAGGAGCAAATTCATCTTTTCGAGGAGCAAAATTATCTTTTTCAGGAGCAGATTTAGCAGGACCTTGTTTGAATCTAAGATTGTACCCCTGTTGATATGTGTTACAAATCATGTTATATGGAATTTCCATAGTATGTGCATTCAATGAATCTTCATATTCATTTTGTGTTAGGTGACTAAGAGAAATATCATCTCTGAACAAATGAATATCCAAATCTTCATCTACCTCTTTAGTTTCTTGATTTTCCTCAATATAATTGTTCTGCAGGGGTGTTTGGATTTTGTGATCATCATTGTTCTTTTTATCCCTCTACAAGACCTGAGGGTTATAAGGTCTTCTATATTGATTTCTATTTGGATTTCCTTCATGAGGTGTATTCCATTTTTTTGTTTACAATCTGAGTTTAGACAAATCAAATGAAATTTCCTCCATATTTCTTGCCATTTCCTCCAAGGAACTATTTTGGTTTTTGGTATTTGATGAAGAGGAATTATACTATTCCTTTTTCTTTCCCTTATCTAACCTCTTCTTGAGATTTCTTAATGCTAGAATGTTGGATTCAACTTCTAGAGATAAATCTTCCATATCGGCCAGAGTGGTTGATCTTCTTTCCCTTAGTAGAAAACAAAAACCAGCATCAAAGGAATTAGCATAAGTAACCTTTGATAACCTTTCAGCTGTCGTAATATCATTTGTTATCTTCTGGTACATAAAATTAAATATCTGAGAGAATTCAAAGACGAAATCACCATTCTTTCTTCGAAGATTGCTTAATTTTGTCATGTAACACGAGTCATCTTTCTTGTCTCCTCAGTTTATCAAGAAGGTATCATCAAGATCTGTAATAGTAGTAATGGAATTATCCCTTAAGTTCCTAAACCACTTCCTCACTTCTCCATCTAAACTTTAGACAAAAAGCCTCACCCATACATCATCATAATCCACTTGAAAATTTTCAGCAAAGGAGTAAAAAGATGTCAAATGTTCCTTTGCAGTTGTTTCCCCTTCATTATCAAACCTTGGAAGTTACTTCATGTAATAATTACCTGGGAGAGGATGGATATTATTTGGCAAAACTAAAGGTTCATATATTACAACCCTGATGGCATCCATTGGATTGTGTGGTGCTACACCCACCATGGTTTGGCCACCTAAAGGTTGATTTAAATGTGGTGACTATAGTGATGAGGGATTAGTGATATTCACCAATTGGATCTTATGAGAGGAATGGATAGTTTCTTCAACAAGTTTTCCAACAGCAAGGATATTAACTTGGAGGTTAATATTGGGTTTCTCTTCTTACATTTCTTCAAGGATCAAGATTTTTTCTAAGGGAGTGTATTGTATTCCTTCAATAAATTCACATTTTTCTTCAGATTTACATCTACTCTCATGATAGGGTGTGTAAAATGATTTTGGTTCAACAAATTCCTCTTTGCCCGAGGTAGATTCTTTAGAAGGAGGTACAATTAACAACTTCTTAGGCATTGATTTGTGAAGGATTTTAGACCGTTTTAAGATTTTCTTAGAGTCTGAAACAACAGACACATTTGGAGATTCTACATGGGCTCTAATCCCATTTCTCTTTGGATCCACAGTGTCATGTGTGGAGTCACCAGGTGAAAACATATTTCAATTATCTTATTCCTAATTATAGTTTTACCGTCTCCAACTAGATCTGTAAACTCTTGTGCTTCTATCTAGGGAAAAAATCATCATTTCATCAACAACAATGATGCCAAAAGATGTTAGCACTAGAAGTCAACTCAAGACTTCTATTGAGTCAAGCCTAGAACACCTTGTTTCAAAATGTTCAATAGGGGTTTTAAAGATGGATAAATCCTTGCTTGGTTTGAAAGGGAATAATGATCTGATCTGTTAATATCACTTACCTAGGTGCATCAAGTCAGGTAAATAAAACTAATGGCTAGAGACTTAATATTTTAGGTGATGTGGTTGAGAGAAGGTAAATACAAAACTGATAAATCCACCAATAAACAAGTATTTTCTTTAATGTTCTTGTACAATAGAATAATAAAACTTTATCTAGAAATCATTCCAAATAAGATTTAAGAAGAAGAAACATCGGTGTGGCAACGATTACTGAAAATCCTTTAAAGCAGCATTCTCAACACATAATAATTTTTCATAAGATCATATAACATCAACACAGTGTTTCAGAAGAAAACAAGAAGATGATAAACAAATAAGGAACACAAAACTAACCATTAACTTTATTAGCAACTGAAGTCTTTATATAGGAAAGATGAATCAAAACAGTCTTTAGATATACAATATCAAGCCAAAAAGAGGGATCCAACATGTTCTTCCTATAATTCATCAATATATAGATTTGTACATCTGTTTCATACATTTATGATCAATCTGATATCTAGGGATATCTCAAAACTAACTCCTACATGCCATGAGGTAGAATTTTTCCTATATCTATTGATAATAGAAATAGAAAACAATTACAACTTAGATCTTATAATTTAGGCAACAATTTTTCATAGAGATAGGTATTTTGTTGACTTGATTACACCTGGCTGGTACGTTGCAGCCTTTACTTAATATTCTAAGATCCACTTGATCCTCTATCATCTATTTGTTCCAACACTTTAACATATCTAAAATACATGATTAATATGTATTTTCACCCACCCAAAAGAGGTTGTAAATCAATCTTAAAAGGGATATTCTCTCTTCAGATTCCACAAACTATTTACCTCATCATACTCTTTTCCCATCACAATAAATGCAATTCTATGCCTTCTCCTACAAAATCGGCTGCTACAGGTGTCCCTATAGTGCCAATATTTTTCCTGTGAAGAGTGATGCGAGAAATTCCTCTAGCTCTCTTTTAAAACCATATTTTAATATCCTTCATGACTTTTTCTTGTCGAGGTTACAACCAATCGTTACTCAAAGGGAGATAATACCTCAACTTCATGAAAACAAAAAGGATTTCTTCAAGCATTCGTCATCATTAGTAAAAAAATAGGTTTTTCATAAACACTTAAGTTCTCAAATTGAAATTTCTCCCTCGAAGACAGATTTAGTTGCCTCAGCTAACAAATCAAAATTGTTTCAAAACGAGTTGTTATTTTATTTGGCTTACCATATTCAGATCTGGTCAAAGGTTTTGGGCCCTTCTTTCTCCGTTTACTCTGTTTTCTTGCAGAAAATATGTATTTTCCTATATGATCTTTTTTGTTTGTTGTTAGATACTCTTTCTTCGGTTTCTTCTTCTCAGTTTTGATTTTACAAACCTTATTTCTTGTTGATGGATTCACATCAGGGTTTATAGGTTCTTCATTGATTAGGATAACCTTATATTTGATTGCAGGGTTATATTTGGCTTCAGATCTCAATCTGAATTTGTTTTGTCTCCTAATACTCCTTTTCCTTATCAGAATTTCATATCTATCAACATCATCTTCATAAGAACTATAACTAGGAGGAACAATATTAGGAATGGGTTCTTTAGATTGTAAAGGATTTGAATGTGCCTCTACTATCTTAGGTTCGTGAATCTCATTCAATATCATAGGTTCTTCTAACCTTTTAATATTTCTGATATAAACCTTTTGTGCATGTGGGAAAGGATTCCTACCTTCACCCATCGCATGAGAAGATACTGCACCTATTTGCAAACTATTTGGGGTAGCCTCAAATGTTTTGCCTCCAACCTTCAAACTAGTTTTTCTTTTATTCTTCCTTGAAACAGTAAGTGGACTTGTTCTTTATGATGCTCCTTACATTGGGTCAACAACTTTATTAGTCAACTTTTGGGCAAGAGGATGAACTTCTATTTTAAACGATGATTGGATGAAGAATCGATCCCATGTCCCATGTATTTTATCTAACTCTGAGTCAATGAGTAGCTTGGTTAACCCTTGATGATAGATACCATGTGGGGGATTATTGGTATTTTCTTCAATTTTCATAGCCATTTTATTCATGTAATAAATAATATGGCAGGCTCATCATTTTAATTCCTGACAAATGAAGGAGGAATCAAAGATGAAACATGAATACAACATACTAACTTCCTTCACATGTGATATAACGTTTGAGCATTAGAAAGGCCTCCACCCTTTCATCAAATATCCAGTACCTAGGAATACCCTTGGCCCAATTGGGATCTATGTGCTTTGGTTTCAGGAATTGATTGACATCCCCACCTGTGATTAATTTGTTCTTGAACCATTTTTCACTGTTAGCAAGGAGATTACAAGTTGTTGCTAATGGCTCTTCTATAACCTGCATTATCATATTAACAATTCAAACCCTTTGTCCATCAAATCCTTCAGAAAATTCCTGAGCTACACCATAGTGATAACCTTATAATTTGGCACAATACATGTACTAACCATCATGTTCGATGATATGTCTGTTGTTTTCGTATGCCTCCATAATCTTGGACCCTTCAGGTTCCTTTCTTTTTACGTGTCCACTTTTACCCATATCTATTGTCATGAACAAAAGACTGGATTCCTTGATGTAGGAGTGGGATATGCCTTCTATGTGGAGATAGATATGGGATTTTCTATCTATATGGAGGAAATTTAAATTGACTAGCTACAATGTGAAACTAGAGTAACAAATAATATGTCAGGTTAAAAGAAATGTTTTTAAAATCCCCATCCACATGACGTCCTGGATATCAAATACAATTAGGTGAAAGTACCACCACCTTTGAATTTTTTGATGTTGATAAGGTACTTGATAACCACTTTGATTCTTTCATTCTTCTAGGTAGGAAAATCCACATCTTCTAACTCCTCCAACAATACTCATAATGATGAAAAATAGAGACAAGTGGAAGTTCATGTAGCACCCTGCAAAAATTGTACTTTGGCATATTTTGAATGGAATAGACTTGAAAGTCATTATCTAAGTTTGGTAATCATGAGACATAAGTTATGACATGACATATGACTATGATGGAAATATTTAAAACTAATGATGTCATGAGACAGTCATACAAACATGTGCATAACTCCTCCTATCCCCTTTTACAATACTAAGTATATCTCATTCCTCTCAATAGAGCATTATTTTGACCCCCATGATAAATATTTTGAACCTTTAAAAACCTAATGATGAGGGTTTATAACTTATACGAAAAAAATTAAATCGATAAAATAAGAGATGAGAGATAAAACTTTGTAGAACATAATAGGTGATAACAATATGTTTGCAAGAAATGTAATAGAGAAGGTGAGGGAAGCAATCATGAAAAGGAAAACAACAAAAGAGGGAGAGGATAATAGAAACAGAGTTGAAATCAAGGAGTGAAGTGTATTAGGACAGTGAATGAAGCAACCATTGTGAATGGGGCATATGAGGAAGCATATGGAGGTAGTAACCACCATTGAGTGGAAGAAATGTAAGGAAAAAACTCTCATTATGTTAAAGAAAAACAGAGTTGTGTAACATTGTGTACTAGAGTTGTGTTAGACCTGAGAGTCACCCTCAGATTGTGGGAGGATAATCCCAGTACCCATCAGAGTTTTAGGTGGATGTTTGGTTTATATGACTGGAGGTCAATGGAAAAAACTCAATATATGAATGATGTTCAACACAGAACTGGACAAGAAATGTATAGGGAAGTGAGGGCCACAACTAACTTCAGTCTATGAATTGAGTTTAAGTGTGAGCAGAGGGAAGACTTAGTGAGAAAGGTGGAAAAGATTGCTATGGGTATCAGGCCTTCAAGCAGCTTGGAGAATAAAAACTCAGACTCAGGATAACTCTTAAGCTCAAGTTTCAGACACTGAAATATGTTCAAACAACATAGTCACAACAACACAATGATCAAACCTACATCACCATGTAGTTACAACAACTCGAATGGTTCCTCCATGGCCGAGCCATTCAGTGTAAGAGGTAAAAATATCACAAGGAAGATGACTGAAACTGGTCACTATGCCGCTGCAATCGAACCTACATTACAATATCATAACAACCCTCGACTGATCCTCCATGCCCGAGTGTTTTAGAACAATTTTTACAAAGAGATGAAAAGAGGCTGACTTCTATTAATCTGAAATTCTCAAATATTATACATAACCAAAGAACAGTTATGGAATCAAAACATTACAAAATAAGGAGCTATGCTCAACCAGTTGACGACCCTATCAAACTATCAAAACTGCATACATATACTAAGAATTGTTGCAACCACCAAGAGCGTGATCGGGACCCTGCATTCAAAGCTTCCAGTCAGTGCCCGCTCTGTCACACTATGCGGGCATTCTTTTGTCAGACATGATCTCATATCGATATGGGATTTGCAGGAAAATCTGCCCACAAGGGTACCACGGGCTAATGGTTCAGTCCCCACAGTCGGGTCCTCCATACTTCAATTACTGCTCCTTCTCAGGATCACAACAAGGCTAAATTCCTAGGGGCTAATTTGCGTTCCTGGTGGACTTGTTAAGCTCACCTGACGATATTGAAACCATGATGGTCTCGCTCTTTAACTCACATGGGCATATTTGGCTTTTGGTGCAGGTCTCATGAAATTCACACTCTTTCCTTTGCTCTCCCAAAGCACCTGGTGCCAACTTCTCCTTCACCGCATTTGTCCTGCATGCGACATCGGGCCATGACCATGGGCCTAACTCCTGGGTGCATCACAATTTCGCGTTTCGGGGGCCATCACATCACTTGACTACAATCTCTCGATACTCGATAATGCAAAATCGACTGACATAGATGGATGGTTAGATCTGCTTTGCATTCGACGGCTGTGATTCCTTCCTCAGAACTGTACCTTGCTCAACTCTATGCTATGGGATCCAACCTTTCCTCCTAGACCCATTTTCCATACGACCTGAGGCTGTGACCATGGTCCCAACTCCTCAGCGCCTCTCAATGTCACATTTCGGGCATTTTCACATTGCATGACTACAATCTCCCGATACTCGATATTGTGAAATGGCCTAATTCAGATCAACGATCTGATCTGCGATGCATTCGATGGCCGCAATTGCTTCCTTGAAAACCTGGGTCACCAATCATGCATTGGGTGCTTACCCTTTTTTCTTGGGTCCACCTCTTATGTGGCCTTGGGTTGTGACCATGGGCCCAACTCCTAGGTTCTTCACAATTTCACATTTTGGGAACTTGCGCCTTGATCCATGTTGAAATCTCCTACTCGTGAAATCATGATTTCACTTATCTGTTGCCATGTGCCCCTCCAGTTTGGAAGGTCCAGATCATTTTGTGAGTCCTCATGACTCTTCCCTTTGACCTTTCATTCCGAGAAACTACAAAAAGCAGATCCAACGGTCTAAATTAAAACTTTTCTCGTCCCTTGATCTCAGGCCTTTTCCCTGACACTAAACTTTGAGAAACTTTCGGATCCCGAATACCCGCAAACCACCGATACGATTTGTCTGATGGATCCGAAGGCCAATACTGAGCCTGTTCTTTATGTATTTTTTTCGACCAGGTATGTGCGTGCCTTTTCACAATCGCGCCTTAGCTTTGGATGAAAAACATTTGTGGGTTTTTTTAAAGCCCACTTCTTTCACATTTGGTCACCCAATGACCAACTTCAAAGGAAAACAATCCCCTTGAAAAAATATGTGAGAACATTAGGCTCCATGGGGGATAGAGTCCTCCCCAGGAGGCTCTAAGTTATCCTTTTGTATTTCCAGTCGTCTTCTATTTGGATATGGAGTTAAGATAAAAAAACACCCTACTGAAGAATATAAAGCCGACAAGTAAAAACAAAAATAAACACACATGCTCCAAGGAGCTTATTTATGTACAATCGTAAACTAATAAATTTTTACACAGTGCTAGGTGAAAGAAAATTTCCACCATAGCCATTCAAGTAACTTCCTAACTGGAAGCTCCTTCACTCTGTCTGTGATTGATAACATAGAGCACAACTGTGACAAAAGAATGATTAAATTCCTCAGTTCTCCTCCTAATGATGAAGCCAAGATAAAGACGGGCAGTTTCAAAACATGAAAGAAATATAACTCCATGTATTCATCCACAAGATCATAGGACAAGCGACAAACTCCATAAATTGTTTTACAGGTAGCCTTCTCTGCTACACAACTGCTCACACATGGATGAATATCTCTAGTAGGCACAGGTGGTTGAACGGTTGATGCAGGTCGACTGGTCCCAACCGATGGTTTCTTGTGGATAGGATCTAGACAAGAGACAAAATTCCCCTTCTGATGCTCCTCTTCTTATTCATAGCTCTCCCAAGGATCATATTCAAAATCATCATAAACAAGAACCTTGGGAAATATCTTCTCTTCCTCATGCTGCTTAGTGTCTTCTGCAAGTATAGGATGGTTGATTTCCTCGTAATATTTTTATTTAGTGAACAAAGGATAAGGCTTTGTTGTTTGTCCTTGGAAATCCTACATATCCAACTCAGAATCTGATTTGTAGCTATCATATACAGGTTGGTTTCTCCTCTGGTCAACAAACTGTGATCTGGGGCTTTGCTGCTCTTCATCTGAATAATCATCAACGCTAGGGACAAAAGGCACCTCAGGAGCATAAATCAAGGCCTCTATAGTTATGAAATCTTCATTATCATCCTCAGTAGAGATTCCAAGGACATCCGCCTCAAGGACTGGAAAATCCTCTGTGCTTTCTTCAGATTCCAGCCTTTCTAGTTTGGCAGTGAGAGATTTTACCAGTCCCATAGCTTTTCCCAAAACATTTTCTTCCTCCTTGTAGCCTTCATCCTCATAGATTTCATTAGAAACAACCATATATTAATCATGGTCATCACATTCCTTACAACAGTTATGACAGATTAACTCAGAGGAATAATACCTTTGACAATTCTTATTAAAATTTGCATGAAACTGCGCCAGAGAGGAGATGCTAGTAGGGGGCAAGGATCAATACCACTCACGAGCATCCTCATCCAATGAGAACAATAACATCTTCATTAATACATCCTCATGATGTGTCTCCCATTGATGCATGAGTTTGTGAAACTCATGGAGATGTCGAGCAGGGTTGTCCTCTTTGCACTCTCTAAATATGGAAAAATAATCACCCAAGTCATCCATAGTAGACACAACATTGGGAAAACCAGGAACAACATAAAAATTAAAACGAGAAAACCTTCGAGCCATAATTCTTTCCATTTCGAACAAGTGGAGTCATTGATCGATTCTTTAATGATGGAGTCTCCAGGTGAAAGATATGCAACATGAGTGTGTCTAGTCTTTGTTCACCATCAAAGACCATATTTGATCGTTATGTTTCTCCCAGGGGCTACCAAGTGTGGCCAGAAGCAGCCACACTAAAACAATGGATTTGCTAGGAGAAAGTGCAATCTTCAAAGGTTCTGATGTTTGATGCACCTTCAGATTCAAAAGTTTGTTGTTCTACCCAAGGAAAATATTCAATTCATCCCCAGCAATGGCACCATGAATGTTAGCACTGAGAGTCATAGACAGATTGCATGAGGATAAGCCCAGTACCCATCAGAGTTTTTGGTGGATGTTTGGTTTATATGAGTGGATGTCAATGGAAAAAAATCAATAAATGAATGATTTTCAACATAGAATTGGACAAGAAATGTACAGGTAAGTGAGGGCCACAACTAACTTTAGTCATTGAATTGAGTTTAAGTGTGAGTAGAGGGAAGACTTAGTTAGAAAGGTGGACAATACTTCTATGTGCATCGGGCCTTCAAGAAGCTTGGAGAAGAAAAAATCAGACTCAATATCACTCTTAAGATCATGTTTCAGACACTGAAATATGTCCAAACAAAACAGTCAAAACAACACAATGATAAAACCTACATGACCATAAAACTACAACAACTCAAATGGATCATGATACTACCGCAATCAAACCTACATTACAACAACATAACAACCCTCGATTGGATCCTCCATGTCCGAGCCATTTAGTGTAATAGGGAAAAAGATCACAAGGAAGCTGACTAAAGCTGGTCACGATACCACTCCAATAGAACCTACATTACAACAACATAACAACCCTCGACTTGATCCTCCATGCCCGAGTGTTTTAGAACATTTTTTACAAATAGATTAAAAGAGGTTGACTTCTATTAATCTGAAAGTCTCAAATATTATACATAACCAACGAATAGTTTTGGCATCAAAACATTACAAAATAGGGAGCTCTGCTCAACCAGTTGACGACCCTATATAAATATCAAAACTGCATACATATACTGAGAATTTTTGCAAATGGAAGGAGCGTGATCGACACCCTGCATTCAAAGCTTCCAGTCGGCGCCTGCTCTGTCAGACTGTGAGGGCATTCTTCCATCAGACTTCAGCTCAGATCAATATAGTCTTTGCAAGAAAATCTTCCCACAGGGGTACCACCGGCTGATGGTTCAGTCCCGATAGCCAGGTCCTCCATACTTATAATTAATGAGTGAGACGAGGCTTCAAACACCTGACCTACCTTACATTAACTTCTTTCAATTACTTCTCCTTCTCAGGATCTCAACAAGGCTAAATTCTCAGGGGCTATTGTGCGTTGTTGGCGAACTTGTTAAGCTCACCCGACAATCTTGAAACCATAATGGTCTCGCTCTTTAACTCACATGGGCATCTTCAGCTTTTGATGCAAGTCTCATTAAATTCACAGTCTTTCATTCGTACTCCCAAATATCCTGGTGCCAACTTCTCCTTCACCACATTTTTCCTACATGCGTCCTTGGGCCATGACCATGGGTGATCCGGATTATTTTCAGCACAAAATGAGAGAAGAGATATAACAAATAAATGCACAGAGATATCATGGATATCCAATAATATAATGGAAATGTATCAGAGATGTAACCATAAACACAAATATACAGTAATGCATGATTTCTATTAATGAAATAAATGTACAGAGACTGTAAAAATACAGAGTGAAAGACTCGCTAGAATGGTGGCAGCTTATCTCTGAGAAGAGATGTGACAGGTACTCACATTCACAAGAAGATTATTACAATGAGGCTCTGAAGGCATTTTTACAATAAACAAGAATCCCAAAAACCCTATACATCGAAAAACCTAAACCTAGGAGATGAAGCGCCAAAAGTCATGTGGGCCCCGTTTGAGTAAGTTAGTAGATCAACTTCGCGGGGTTGTAACTTTTGCATACGATCTCCGCTTTAGGTGCATGATATCCCGTTAGAAAGGTATCATCGAGGATATTAATTTTGGAGTCTCAATCATTCCTTTTGCTATCATTGAGAAGCTCGATCCTGAAAAACCTTCATTTAGGCCCTAAAAATGGCCCCAGAAGTTAAAAACTACTAAAAATAGTAAATTACCAAAATTGTCAGAAAACAGTGTTAAGCCGGTTGTAAAAGGTGGGTGGCCACCAATATCCACCTGGATCAATCCTCCCTCCTTAGGAAGAAATGGTATCCATTGCGTTGAGTTCCCGGGGGAGAGGGAAAAGTGTTCGATGAATCTGCATCTTGATGAGTTGCTTGCCTTATTGGAGAAGTTTCACTACTTAGCTTGTTGAAGGTTGTCACAAGCATGTGGCTGGAAGGGTTGGACCTTTTTAGCCAATCTGGCCACATGATATGCCTGTGTGCAGAAGGAATATTTTCACTTTGCTGCAACCTTGTCGACATGCTTCTATTGGATAGAATGTGCTTGGGGTGAGGTTGTAGTGGTTGCAATGTCCTTCTATTCCCCTTTTGAACAATAGTTGGAACTACCTCTGGTATTCTATAGAGATGACCCCCCAAAGTAACAATGACACTATGGGGTTGAGAATCATAAACAACATGGCGTCTCCACATATATGGTTGGAACAAGAGGATATAACAAACATCTAGTGGGGAAACATCATGTAATACCTCATCCTTGAAGGGTTGGATGTTGTATGATAATCTGCACTATTGGCTGACATGAAGATCTCATCCTTGGCGAAGCCACCTGATGTTGTATGGATGCGGGTGTGGTGTTATTGACAATCCCAACAGTTTTATGACCTCTGATGAGATGAGGTTCTTATGGCTTCCACTATCAACAGTAAAATGCAGCGGGGTCCCCTTCACCCACATCTATGAATGAAAGAGGTTCTCCCCCTCTTCAGGATCTGTTCGTTCTTCTGGTTGAATTTCTATGGTCACGACAATAACAATGGGGTATGTATCAATAATCTGTCCTTTACCAGTATTTTCAGAATCAGATTCCAAATCAAGGTTCGGCTCCTTTTCTTTCATCTCGGCCACCAATGATTGTTTGAGAAACATTCATCGGTGTTGTGCTAGGGGCTTTTGTGGAAATCGCACCATTTTTCAGTGTCCTTCTTTGTCTTCCTGTGATCCTTATTTTCCAGTAGCTTGGACTAGTTTTCGGGAGACTGTTTTTTAGGTCTGTCTTTGTTATACTTTGGTTTTTTTCAGATTTGCAAACCCAAACTCTCGTTTGTTCTGGTGCTTAAATTTTTGCTTGATTTTAATAGCATATCGATAAGCAACACCGAGTGATCAGATGTATAGAAAATCCATTTCAGTTAGGATGTATCTTTGTAGAGCCCCATAGTATTTCAAAACCAAATTTCATTTGGAGTCTTTGATACCCATATTGGTTCGCAAGGTATTAAATTTATTGGTGAACTACAGAACTTCTTGGCCCCTCTCTTGCCACAATGTGGTCCATCTCATGTATTGGTCCTCATACTTGCCAACAGGGTAATAATGTTCCTTTACCGCATCCACAAAAAAATCCCAAGTGGCCTCGACCCCATATATTCTAGAATCCTCTATGGAACTCTACTCCTATTAAGTTTTCCACCAATGTTTGACATGGGGGAGAGCTTTAAGGAGTGTGAAGGGGATATTTTCTTTTTTGGAAAAATTGTGAAGATAAAAATAACCTTCTAGCAGGTTTAACCATTTGTCTAGGGCTTCTGCATCTATCTATCCTTAAAATAAAATAATATCAAAATTAACTTGTACCTTGAAAGCCAGGGTTCTTCCAAAGTGGCTATTTGATGAATATGCATTTTTTTCTATACGCAAGAATTGAAGGATTTGGGAAAAATTCTCCATCATTTCGTCCCTCTGTCATGTGAGAGCTTTCTCAAGCAACAGACTGATAGGATCGTCTTCTCCATCATTTTTATTTTCTTCCTCCATTGAGGTTTTCTTGGGTGTGCAAGAGTGATTGTACTTAATAAATACAAGCTCAAGACCCAACTTTATATACTCAGACCTCTTCGGGGACATGCATTGAAAAATGATCAAGAGCAGTCTGCTCTAATACCACTGATCCAGATTATTTTCAGCATCAAATGAGAGTAGAGATATAATAAATAAATGCATAGAGATATCGTGAATATCCAATAATAAAACGGAAATGTATCAGATATGCAACCATAAACATAGATATAGAGTAATACATGATTTATATTAATGAAATAAATGTACAAAGACTGTAAAAATATAGAGTGAAAGACTCGCTAGAATGGTGGCAACTTATCTCTGAGAAGAGATGTGACGACTACTCGCATTCGCAAGAAGATGATTACAATGAGGCTCTGAAGGTATATTTACAATAAATAGGAATTCCAAAAACCCTATACATCCAAAAATCTAACCCTAGGAGATGAAGTGCCAAAAGTCATGTGGGCCACATTTGGGTAAGTTAGTACATCAACTTCTCGGGGTCGTAACTTTTGCATATGATCTTCGTTTTAGGCGCATGATAGCCTGTTGGAAAGGTATCATCGAGGAAATACATTTTGGGGGATCAATCATGCCTTCGACTATCAGTGAGAAGCTCTATCACTAAAAAAATTCATTTAGGCCCTCAAAATGGCCCCAGAAGTTAAAAACTACTAAAAATAGTAAATTACCAAAATTGCCAGAAAATAGTTTTGAGCCAGTTGGAAAAGGTGGATGGCCACCAATATCCACATGTATCAATGGGACCAAATCCTGGGTGCATCATGATTTCACGTTTCGGTGGCCCTCACATCACTTGACTACAATTTCTTGATACCCGATATCGCAAAATCGACTGACTCAAATGGACACCTGGATCTGCTTTGCATCTGACAGATGTGATTTATTCCTTGAAACCCCACCTTCATTAGATCTATGCTATGGGCACCAACATTTTCTCCTGGACCCATTTCATATGACCTCGGGCTATAATCATGGGCCCAACTCATGGGCGCATCACGATTTTGCGTTTCAGGGGTTTTCACATCACATGACTATAATCTCCCAATACCCAAAATTGTGAAATGGCCCTATTTAGATCGAAAATGGGATATTATATGCATCCGACGACTGCGATTACTTCCTTGAAAACTAGGGTCACCAATCATACGTTGGGTGCGTACCCTTTTTTCTTGGGCCCAACTCCTATGTGACCTCGGGATGTGACCACAGGCCCAACTCTTGGGCGCTTCGCGATTTCATGTTTTGAGAACTTGCACCTTGCTCCATGATGAAACCTCCAACTCACGAAATCATGATTTCTCTTATCTGTTGTCATGTGCCACTTTGGTTTGGATGGTCTAGATCATTTCGCGAGTCCTCACGACGTTTCCCTTTGACCTTTCTTTCTATGAAACTGTGAAAAACATATCCAACGGTCTAGATTAAAACTTTGATCTTCCCTTGATCTCGGGGCTTTGCCCTAGCACTAAACATCGAGAATCTTTCGGATCCAAAATACCTGTGAACCACTGATCTGATTTGTCTGATGGATTGGAAGGCAGAGACTGAGCCTGTGATTGATGGATTTTCGTTGACCATGTATGTGTGCACCTTTGCACAATCATGCACTGACTTTGGATGAAAAACATTTGTGGGTTTTTTTAAAGCCCATTTCTTTCACATTTGGTCACCCAATGACCAACTTCAAAGAAAAACAATCCCCTTGCAAAAATATGTGATAACAAGTTGCAAAGAATGGAAGAAATGATAAATAATGGGGTAGATTTAGAGAAGTTTGGAGTCATGAAATTGAATGAAATATTATGGATGCTAAAAATGGGGACTAGTAGAGGAGGATGGCTAGTCCACAAATTTGTTTCACCTAACTTTGGTGGAAGATACTCAAAGTTTCCCAACCAAGGAATAATAATGCAGGAGAATCCCTAGGTCTTTGGAAATCATGCATACCCAAAAATATTTGTTTTTAGTTATATGTTTTGTTTCTTTAATATATTCAGTTGCGATGTAGTGGTCCAACTTTTTAATTGACACGCTCTCGTATCTTGAATTAGATGTTTAATTTTTGGTATGTTGTAGGGGATATCATATCCTACTTTCACAATAGATTTCAAAACCATATATCTAGGTTAGAGCCCACATCCAATTCCAAAACTACCATCCTATAATTTCAAGAATTTATTTCTACAATGAAAAAGACCTAGTATTTTTATCAACAAGTTCTCATACTTTGGGGTTAAGGTTTGAAATTTAGTTGTAGATCAAACATTAATCTATTCAGTCACAAAATTTCAAAAACAATTAGTGTGTTTAATTGATGTTCCCAAGTCACTCGTAGCTTAAAATTTGACGTCCACAAACAACAATTCACTATTTTGACTTGCATTTAGTGAATACTTTGAACATAAATTTCAATATTTTACGGGATGTAGATGGCATTTTCTTCTATCTGCCCTCCAAATTTTATTAAAAAAAATGTTTAATTCAAGGGACCCATATAATTCAATTACAGAGTGCAATAAAAAATGATGTGACACTTGGATTTTATTTGGATGACAAAGATCAATTATTATGCATTTATTAATTGTAAAAATGTTTGACCTACCAAAGGGAATGAAAATTCTTTGGAATGGAATAATTATGGCCTCAAGCATAAATATGAGATTTGTAATTGAGCAAAGAAACATCAACTTTCTCTCTCCATTGTTTGGTCTTATGTAGTTATTGGTCATGTTGCATGGTCTAACAACCTTTTCATGTGTTATGTGATTGTAATAAATCCTAAGAACATCAACCATTAATTTCAATAAAATTAACAAAAGCTACTGTAGAACGTCTTTGTCATGTTTTTTTAGTTTGTTGTATATGGTTTTTCTAGATAACTTTAATTGTAGACCTATAAGCCCCAATGCCGCCTCACTCATGAATAACCCTTTTCCCCATAATTTCGAAATATTAACTCTCATTTAGAGGTTTAACCCTAAAGGTGGAAACAAGCTTAAAAATAAAGAAAGAGATAACCTTTATAAGACCAAGACCATATGAGATTGATCGACAACCAAAGATGTTTGTTATAACATTAATTATCATATATAGCAAAAATCGCTTAACAACTCAAAAGGAGAAAACACTTTTTTTTTTTTATTTTAGGATTGTATCAATAAAAATTATTTTATGATTATATCAATAAAATTATACATATTAGATATTTTAACCTAGTTTTATGTTCAAATATAATGATAAACAAATATACATATTAGATTTTTTAAACTAGTTTTATTAGATATTTTAAACTAGGTTTATGTTGAAATACAATGATGAATAAAATAATAGAAAAATGTTAATTAAACTAACACTAAATATGAAAAACATAATATTAAATTTTACTATATAAATTAATGAAAAAAAAAACATTAATAATAAAACAATGAAAACGAGAGATACTAACAACTCATTATTAAACATAAACAAATAAGAAAAATCCTAAATATAATCATGTTGACTCAACTATGTAGATAAATAAGGAGACACTACTATGCAGTTAAAGAAGGAGAAAAGAGGTCACATAAATAACTAAATTAATTGAATAATGTAAAAAATATTATCAAATAATGTAAAAATTTTGAACAAGCATGAAGAAAAGTGCAATACCCACCTCCCAAGAATCCAATCAAACCACATCAACTACAATCAAACTATTTAAAATAGAATGATCATAGAAATAAGAGGTATTGGAGGAAAACCTAAAAGTGAAGCTTTGATTTATTTCTAAAGTTTAAATCTTGAGGTATACCCACTTCCCAAGAATCCAATCAAACCACATCAACTACAATCAAACTGTTATCGCTCCAAGAGTCACTCCCAGACTGCAAATGAGAGTAATCTTGGTAACATATAAATGTAAATGAATTAAAATATTTTGAATAGATGGATCAACAAGAGAAGAGTAAAAAGGAGGGCATTAGACTACTACAAATACATTCCATTGGGCATGGAGTCACAACATCGTACAGATCAAAGGCAATCAAGTCGCCTACCAGATAAAAGGCTTATGCAAAGATGGATAGAAGAATAGAAGGTAAACAAATATAATATTAAACACATAACAAAGATCCTTTATGTAATATAGATTGAAAAGTGTTTGAACAATAATCTGTGATTAACAAGCAATTACCACAAATCCTTTATAGTTCATGAATTCATTAACCAAAGGAAACTTTTGATCTTCAAAATATGTAAATATTATTCAAGAAATATGACAATATAGAATGATAACAAAGAACACAAATTCTGATAAGAAACTCTCATGAATCTCTAATGGCAGAAATGCTAATTACAACAGGCCCTCCGGCTTACAATTGAGGAAATAAATTGTTCCTCTAGCTCTCTCCCCTCTTGGATCATGAATAGAACCCATTTATCCAAGAGATCTCCTTCCTTAAATAGAAAATAACATCCAAATGACCTAAGGAGGTCGAATTCCATCTCCTCCATTGGATTCTAATCCTTGGAGTTAGGTGGCAACAATCAAAGAAACAAAAATCCCACAAACTGCTAATTTTTAGGAATTTGTTGGAAGTCATTAATAAAATGTCTCCACCTCATTTCATGAGGCCTTTGATGGAGATAAATATTAGGTGCAGGTTTCCCTTGACATCTAAATGATCCATGAAAATCCATTTGAATCCTTCTTGATAGGTGTAAACCTCCCAACAAGGAGAATATCAAAACCATGACTGCTATAGGAAATTAGGTAGTGTCGCTATAAAATAGTTGGTAGCACCACTTATATGTTTAATATCTCTCAAACCATAACACATTTTGAAAAAACGAGAGAGGTTTTTGTTATTTGGAATGTTATGAACAAAAAAATCCTCCATTTTTCAAAAATACCTTCTCAATTGTTCATAATCAAAGTTTCAAGTTAGTGACTCAAAACTGGTAAAATAATTCAGCACAATTTGTTTTTTGCCAGAATTTAGGTAGTGAATTTAGGTAGCGCTTGCCTGTGTGTCTACGTGAAATTAGGTAGCATAAATCCATGGGTGTTTTTGATGCTTGGAACCTTGTGAGAGTTTTTTCAATGATTTTTCTTGACACTTGGCACCTTAACCAATCTTGTGCTAACATAGGCTCCATGGGGGATAGATTCCTTACTGTGAGGCTATAAGAACTCTTATAGTTTCAGTGCCTTATCCTTTGGGCTTGTGGAGTCATGCTTTGATGCATCGTGTTGAAGACAACATAATGACAACTTATATTACTCTAATTTCAAAAAGAAATCAAACACACCTTCTATTGATGGAGCTTATTTATGTACAAAACCTAAGCTAACTGACTTTTGCAATGGGCTAGGTGAAGGCAAACTTCCATCAAATCCATTCAAGCAACTTGTTGACATGAGTCTTTATAATGCCAATGATTGACAGAAGAGAAGAGGAATATGAAAATGGTTTGAAAAAATTTCCTATATCTCCTCTGACTGTTGCTAACACAATAAAGTTTACAGGTTCCAAAACATTTGAGAAATACAACTCCATATACACCCCTACAGGGTCATGAAAATGGTGAAAAAACACATGGGACTGATAGCATATTTCTTTTTCCACTTCAATTTGCTTACTGTAAACTGTGGGTACAAGTGGAGGAAGGATTGATGTAGGTGGATGCTGATTCACTGATGATTGTTGATTTACTTCTGGCTGTGTATAAACAGTCTCTTCATGTGCCTCAACTAAGGGCTGCTCCTGGTCAAATATTTGGGTTATGTCTTCTATGACAAGGCCAACCTTTGCATCATACTCCTTATCTTCATAGTGATCAAATATATGATAAGATTGCTGCTCATCATCACTAGAATATTCATCAAAAATAGGTTGCCCTTCATACCTATGATCAACCTCTAAAACAGTAATTTCATCAAGAATATAATTGTTAAAAATATCCATTTCAGGAACAATAGTAACTGCTTCTTCTAGTTGTTCATACACATGATTTTCATCTGAAACAAAATTATGAATGTTGTCCTCTCTGAATACATGACTATTATTTATCCTTTCATTTGGACAATGAATAAAATATTTTTCATCTTTATATTCAGCAGAGCAATCTGACAAATATTGAGCACATTCTACATATCCCTCACAACAGTTATGACAAATAATTTCAGAGGGATAAAATCTTTTGCAGTGTTCATTGAATACTCTATGGAAATCCTTCAAGGATGAAATGTTGGAAGGGGGTAATGAGAAATACCATTTACGTGCATCCCCATCCAATGAATACATGAACATTTTCATCAATATATCTTCATGATGGATGTCAAGTTGCTGCATCAAAACATGAAATTCATGAACATGCTCAACAGGGTTGTCATCCTCACATTCATAAAATCTAGGTAGCAGATCTTGCCATTTATCAATAAGAGGTACAAGATGTGGATAATCATCTATGGCTGAGAAATTGAGTGGGGAAAACCTCCTGGCTAGGATAGCCTTCATAGCCATTTGGAGTCACCAATAGATTATGAACGATGGAGTCGCCATAGTGAATGTGCAGTCTTGAAGGTATCCAACTTCAGTCACCATCTAAAGCTGGAGTTGTGCAATGTCATTCTTCCCAAGGACCTTTTCAATTTGCTCAAATCCATCCCCGACAACGATGCCAATTATGTTATCACTTCAAGAGTCACTCCTAGACTGAAAATGAGAGTAAGCTTGGTAACATAGAAATGTAAATGAATTAAAATAGTTTGAATAGGTGGATCAACAAGAGAAGAGTAAAAAGGAGGGCATTAAATTACTGCAAATACTTTCCATTGGGCATGGAGTCATAACATCCTACAGATCAAAGGAAATCAAGTCACCTACTAGACAAAAGGCTTATACAAAGATGGATAGAATAATAGAAGGTAAACAAAGAGAATAATAACCACATAATAGAGATCCTTTCTGTAATATAGATTGAAGAGTGTTTGAACAATAATTTGTGATTAACAAGCAATTACCACAAATCCTTTGCAACTCATGAATTCATTAACCAAAGGTAGCTTTTGATATTCAAAATATGTAAATATTATTCAAGAAATATGACAAGATAAAATGATAAAAAATAACACAAAGTCTTATAAGAAACTCTCATGAATCTTTAATGGTAGAAATGCTAATTACAACAGGCCCTCAGGCTTACAATTGAGCAAATAAATTGTTCATCTAGCTCACTCCACTCTTGGATCATGAATCCAACCCCTTTATCCAAGAGATATCCTTCCTTAAATAGAAAATAAAATCCAAATGACCTAAGGAGGTCGAATCCCATCTCCTCCATTGGATTCTAAGCCTTGGAGATAGTTGGCAACAATCAAAGAGACAAAAATGCAACAAACTGCTAATTTTCAGGAATTCATTGGAAGTCATATTAAAATGTCTCCACCTCATTGCATGAGGCCTTTTATGGAGATAAATATTAGGTGAAAGTTTCCCTTGACATCTAAGTGATCCTTGAGAATCCATTTGAATCCTCCTTGACAGGTGGAAACCTCCCAACAAGGAGAATATCAAAATCGTGACCGCCACAGGAAATTAGGCAGCGCCACTATAAAATAGTTGGTAGCGCCACTTCTATGTATAATATCTCTCAAACCATAAACAATTTTGAAAACCTGAGAGACGATTTTGTTATTTGGAAATTTATGAACAAAAATCGCCTCCAGTTTTGAAAAATTCCTTCTCAATTGTTCATAAACAAAGTTTCAATTTAGTGACTCAATACTAGTAAAATAACTCAGCACAATTCATTTTTTGCCAGAATTTAGGTAGCGCCCGCCTGTGTATCAATGTGAAATTAGGTAGCGTCCATGGGTGCTTTTGATTCTTGGAACCTTGTGAGAGTGTTTTCAATGCTTGTTCTTGACACTTGGCACATTAACCAATCTTGTGCTAACACAAACTATTGAAAATAGAATGATCATAGAAATAAGAGGTATTGGAGGAAAACCTAGAAGTGAAGCTTTGATTTATTTCTAAAAGTTAAATCTTGAGGAATTGATAGATTAGATTGGAGAAATGGAAAAGTATTTTGAATTTGAACAAATTAAATGTCTTATAAAAGTTAGGTTTGCATGTACAAGGTTAAAGACCTATACTTCTTTATGGTAAAATAAGTTATGATTGGAAAGGGGATACGAAGGAAAATATATAACTAAAACCTAGAAGGTCATGGGAGAAAAGTTGAAAATAATATTTATGATTGTATATTATGCTTTGAATTTGTTGAGGATATTGAAAAAAATGAGGCAAGTGAACATGAATACAAGAGAGTACACTAAGGAATTATATAGAATTTCTCTAAGTTCTAGAGACAATTAAGAGATTTTTTAATACATTTTTAGGTATTTGAATGGTTTGAGTTATGCCATTCAAAATGAATTTGATGTGTTAAATTTTCATTGAGTTGCATAGAATATCAAGTAGCCTTTAGAATTGAGGATATATTTTAGAGAAAGTATAAATCCATGAGGAGAAGTCAATGAATTACAAGAGAACAAATGAGAAAAAATAAGGAAGAAGGTGAAGTAAGCTTTATCACTATGGACCATTTTGCTAGAAAAATATTTGATGTTAAAAGGGGAAGTTGTTCAACAAGAGGTAGACATTGAGAAGGAATATTTGAAGACATTTTCTTCAAGCATGGAGTGTAAGGCCATATAAATTTGAATGTCCATAATTAACTACGGAAGAAATAATACAAAAGAGAATAACTCATATTGTTGAAGAAGAATGAAAATTAGTAACAAGTGAAGTGATTGATGTAGGGTGAGAGAAAGGGGAAACTTTGACGATGAGGAAAATATTGGTGTAGTACAATAAAGAGGCTAACAAAGGACTAGAATAGAGGAAGACAATATTAAGAATGAATTGCGAGATAAGAGTTAGATTATGTAATTTTGTTATTGATGGTGGTAGTTCTAAAAACCGTGTGTCTACTGAGGTTGTTTAAAAATAAAAATTCAAGAGTACACCTCATGTAGAAGAATTCCAATTGGCAAGGAAAGAAAATGGGCATTAGGTCACTATGAGAGAGAAAAACTTGATTAATTTTAATATTGGGGTTATAGTGATAATATTCTATGTTGTGTTCTACCCATGGATGCTTGTTACATTTTCTTAGGAAGACCATGGAGTTTGATAAAACATTTATGCATTATGGGAGAAGAAATGATTGTCCATTCAAGAAAGAGGGGAAGCAACTTAATTTACATCCTTTGAGTGGAGTGGAGAAGGATTGGAATGTGATTTTGAGTTCAATGTTGTCATATAATAAAGAAGTAGAGAAATAAGAACCTATGGATCAATGGAATAAAGAAAAATAACAACAAAGCATTAGTGCTATAGTGGAAACACTTATGAAGGAGGACACAACGATATTTCATCATTCCCATAATATTTTGTGGGATCGTATGTGTTAGTGCTAGAATTAAAATCAATTTAAATGTGTTGCACCTGCACAGAATAGATCTAGGTATAAAATACTACACACATTTGCAGAGAGAAATTGAGAAATAAGAAGAAGGAGGGAAATAATGGAATAATTCTCATTAACCGTAATGAATAATGAATAATTTACACATGATATATTGTGTATAACTCAATGAATTTGCACTGGAGGAGAACCAATGCACCATAGTGGTGGTATAGAGTGATCTGGACACACACCAACAATTACGGGAGTGAAATTCCACCTAGTCTAGTCTCTCAGGCAGTTACGGGAGTGAACTGCCACCTAGCTGAGTTAACTAGTCAACCAGTCTTTAGTTAACTGACTAGAATAGAGTGTAGTGAGGAGTAGATCAAGGAATCAAGGGTAATACGCCAGTTTGTTCATGAAACAAAGGCAAGTGTGCATTAGCATGGTGACAATTCCAATGTTGCATGGTGACAAAACCAATGCAACATATAGACTCAACTCAACTAGTCAAACTGAAGTCTCAACTGAAGAGAATAATATGCAGGTGGAATATTCTACCCTAAAATATAGGAGATTGGATAATGAATAATTATGACTAATAAAAAAGGAAAAACCTTAGGAAAAATAAATCCTAGGTGTGTGTGAAGTAACTCCAACACCCCCCTGAACATCACTATGGTGAAAATAAAGAATGGGTCTCGTCAATGACGCCATGTTAGGTACCCAAATACAAAAGATACAATAAAATAAACTTAGGAAAGAGGGAAAACCTCATGGGAAACCCCCCCCCTCAAGGTACAATGTATGTAAAAGGAAGAACTAATAGTTGCTAGGCAACTGTGTCCTTCACTCCAAGATGACTTCGCAGAGAATGAAAATTCTTCCCAGTGAAGATCTTGGTGAAGATGTTTGTTGTCTATTCTTATGAAGGACAGAATCATAGGTTGATGATATGGACACACATAGATATTTACAAGAGTGAGATTCCACCTAGTCTAGTCTCTCGGGTAGTTACGAGAGTGAACTGCCACCTGGACGAGTTAACTAGTCAACCAATCTTCATTTAATTTATTTAAATAGAGTATAGTGAGGAGTAGATCAAGGAATCAAGGGCAATGAATCATTCTGGTGATGAAACCAAGTAAAGTTCTCATTATCATGGAAATGATCCCAATGTTGCATGGTGATAAAACCAATGTAGCATCTAGACTCAACTCAACTAGTCAAACTAAAGTCTCAACTGAAGAGAATACTCTCCAGGTGGAATATTCTCCTCTAAAATATAGGAGACTGGATGATGACTAATTATGACTAATAAACAAGTAAAAACTTAGGAAAAATAAATCCTAGGTGTGTTTGAAGTAACTCCAACACCCCCCCTAAACATCACTATGGTGAAAATAAAGAATGGGTCTCGAAAATGAGGCCATGTTAGGTACCCAAATACAAAAGATACATTGAAATAAAGTGAGGGAAGAGGGAAAACCTCATGTTAACCCCCCGTCAAGGTACAATGTATGTAAAAATAAGTAGTGACAGTTGCTAGGGAATTGTGTCCTTCACTCCAAGACGACTTCACAAAGAATGGAATTTCTTATCAGTGAAGGTCTTAGTAAATATGTCTTCCATCTATTCTTCTGAAGGACAAAATTGTAGGTCGATGATCCCCTCATGTACCAATTCCCGGATTTAGCGCATGTGTATCTCGATTTTATTCATCTGATGCTTCTAAACTGGATCTCTGCAGAACTTCAGAGTGCTCTGGTTGTCACTGCAGATGATGATTGGCCGATTAAATGGAATGCACAACTCAATGAGAAAATGTTGTAGCCACATATCCTGAATGGTTATGTTAACTACCCCTTTGTACTCTGCCTCGGTTGAAGATAGAGTAGTGGTAGCTTGCTTCTTGCTCGACCAACATATAGGCCTAGAACCAAGACTGAGTGAGTAACCAGATGTGGACTTGTGATCAGTGTTATCGCCATCCCCGTCAAAATCAATAAACCTAATGAGATCTTATGTAGAGTCTGTTGCATAATGAATCCCAAAGGTGATGGTGCCCTATACGTATGAAAGGATACACTTTGCAGCCTTCCAATGTAGCTCATGTGACTCTTGCATGAACCTGGAAACTTCACAAAATGCATAAGAGAGGAATAGTCTGGAGTGTGTGAGATACAACAAGCTCCTCACTAGCTGACTATACAGTGTGTTGTCAACCAGTGCAATCTCCCTGCCACCCTCAAGTTTGACTCCTGATAGGAAAGGAGTCAGATAAGACTTAAAGTATGTCATGTGAAAACTCTCAAGGATATCTCGTGCATACTTCAAGTGAGATAGTTTGATTTCTAATGCCTCATGACTGATATCGAGCCCAAGGAAGAAGTGTAGTGGAGCCATGTCCGTCATCAAAAAAATGTCATGTAGAATCCTCTTGACTGCAACAATAGTTTAACTCGAGCAACTGGTGATCAAAAAATCATCAACATACAGAACTAAGAGTAAAAGTGAATCATTTGTCCTGAGCATGTAGACATTTGGGTATGATTTACAATGTATAAATTTCTATGAAAACAGGTATGAATCCATCTTGGCATACCATGCCCTCGGAGCCTGCTTGAGGCCATAAAGGGAATTATTCAGTCGACAGACCAAAGATGAGTCATGCATAAATCCTTGGGGCTTCTCCATATAGATCTCCTCAAAGAGATCACCGTGAAGAAATGCAGTCTTCACGTCCATCTGATGGATTTCCCATCCCTTGGCTGCCACAATGGAAAGTGCCAATCGTATGGAATCTATATTCGCTAATCGAGTGAATCTCTCATCATAGTCAATGCCATGCACCTGTTGAAATCCTTTGGAAACAAGCATGGATTTGTATCTACTAATATGTCCATCTGTTGCACTCTTGTTCCTATACACCCATATGCGTCTGACAAGTTTCTTCCTAGAAGGTAGGGGAACTAGATCCCAAGTCTGGTTCTCAAGGAGGGAGTTGTACTCCTCCTTCATGGAGGATTCCCAAAAGGGATTTCCAGCAGCCTCGTCATAAGACTATTGATCTGAGGACTGAACAATGAAAATATGCCTAAAGGGAAATGGTTCAATGGAAGTGAGTGCAACAGGAGGCTCCTCTAAATCATATTGATTCCTCCTAGTATAAATTGGATCACCAACAAGATCCCCTATATCCTGAACAATACTATGTGCCCACTTGGGCCTCTTCTTTGGCTCTGCAACTGCATCTGGATGCTTTGACTCTACATCTGACTGTACTGACTCTGTAGCTGAATCAGCTAAGTCCTCTGAATCTGATCCAGAATCGGATCCAAAAGCCTGGCAGGGCTTAAAAATGCTCAAAAATGAAAGTGCTCGTAATCTGACGAAACTAGCGCCATTGTGTCCGACTCGTCTTCATGATCCTGGCCATATATTTACTTTGTTAAACAGGCCCCGTATGCGCAAGATATCACGTTCTGTCCGAAAAGGCAAATAGGAAAAAAAATGGGATGATTGTACAGTCCGTACAGTGCCATGTGGCATGTTGACTGTACAGGCCATACGGTCCGTATAGATGACATGGAAACTCCAGGAGGCGACACATGGCAGAATGATATGGCGTACGAGCAGACAGTTGGACCAATATATGGGTGACACGTGTCACCACTGTAAGGGTGGCACGTGGCATGGGATGACGTCAACAGGTACGGTGGCAGACACGTAGCAGGGCTCACAGGGCAGTGATGTGGAAGACGCACAGGCTGACAGCTGGCAGGTAACGTGGACCAATCGGTAATTGATAGTTGGCAGATTTTGGTTGGTTGTTGTGGTGCCACATGGCCTAGTCATGGGTTGCCACGTGGCACCCTGTGGTTGGCTCTCCGGTTTATGTAAAAGTTGTTGGCGTGCATGGGAGTCGAACCCCGAACCTCCCATAGTGTATGGACTGGCAGGGCCGAGCTAGCCAGCCTGCCCTCATTTGGTTCTTATTAACTATACGTTAAAATAATGTTTTGAATTGAAATGAACCGAATTTCAGAGGGGGAAAGGGTTGGGGCTTAGCCCCATCCCTCGGCAATCAAACATATGACGTGACCACCCCATGGAACCAGGAGCACGGAGGTAACGCGGTGGGGTTTTGGATAGGGCCTAGACTTTGGACCCCGTGCCAACACATAACCACCGCCATGTGACCCGGGACTTCCATCAAAACAGGGCATGGGGGTTATGTTCATTAGCCACGGTTCTATCCACATGCCATGGGAACGAGAGTTAGAGCACGTGGGAAGGGCCAGCGCATAGCTCGAGGGGCTAGCGCTCAGCCACATGGCCTCATATGACCTTGCCAAGTGGGCACGTGCTCAGCTCCAGGGGGATTATCCCCAAATACTTGCAAAAATGGGTTGTTTTATAATGTTTAGTGGATTTTGTTTGATTTATGCCTGATTTTAATTGATTTTCTCCATTTTTGGGAGATATTGGGCATTTTTGGAGCCCAAATTTTGGGAGGAAGTTGGGGATGGATAACCAACTTCAGATCTATATAAACCAGTCCTGATTGAGGCCATGGAGGATAGTCAAGGACAATCAGAGAATATTTATGCTGAAGGGAAGCTAAGCCAAAGCCATTTTTTTATGCAGGGAAGATATTGAGGAGTAGACATTGTTGGGCCATTTCTGGGAGCTCCGGACGTCCATTTTGCGTGTCGTTTTCTTTGCAGGGTTCTAGAGATCTGGAAGAACATGACCAGATCAGTCTTGTAGCCAATTGGCACTGCAGTGATGTACTTTTGAGCTTTTGAACAGAAATAAAGAAGCCTCCCCCACATAGACAAAGGCCCAGAGACGTAGGCAAAGTTGTGCCGAACTCTGTTATCAATCTGCATGTTATGGTTTGCTATCTATTATCTCATTTCAGATCTGCATATATGTATATGGCTATCACAATTCCTCTTCTTTCCTCATTCTTTCATTAAGTTTCTCAAATGGTTAATTAACGCATGCAAAATTAAAACTCAACCATAGTCATTAAAAGATCCTACGGATCAGAATCAGAACTCTCATCTGAAGAATATTCGTGATGTGCATGCTCATCATCTTGGATGGGTGCAAGAATGAAGGTGCCTACATGCGGCTGCTGAGGTACATGTGAGACACTTTCATTGAATTGGACACTTCTCTCAATGATGAGCCAGTCTGAGGAAATATCCATAAGTCTATATCCATTAACATTGTCCGGGTATCCAACAAAAATACACTCAATGGTCTGTGGAGCAAGTGCCTTCCTCTTTTCAGAGGGAACTAGGTCCATGCACATGAATCGAAAATACAAAAGTTGTTCACTTCTGGTTTGAGGCCACTCCAAGCCTTGTAGGGGGTCTTATCCTTGAGATATCTATGGGGATATCTATTTTGGATGTATGTTGCAAAATTAAGTTCTTCAGCCCATAGTCTCTGTGGTAGTGAATTTTCATGCATCATGCAAGATTCCATCTCCTTTAGATATTTGTTTTTCTTCTCAACAAATTCATTTTGCTGCGGAGTATAGGGAAATGTGTGTTGCAACTGAATCCCTACCTCATGGAAAATATTATGGATCTCATGACTGGCATACTCTCCCCCATTATCAGTTTCGAGGAATTTGATTTTCTTTACAGACCATATCTCAACCAGGGCTTTGAAATCCTTGAGATGTTGAAAGACCTCAGATTTTTTCCTGAGAAAGTAAATCCATCTAAAACGTGAGAAATCATAAAAAAAAATTAGAACAAAAATTGTTTTGATAATAGGTGGATGCAGAAAAGGACCCATGAGGTCATTATGGATCAGATCTAAAGGCATGGAATCTCTCTGAGACTTTCCTTTGTAGAATTTCTCTTGAGGGTGTTTTCCAAGAACACATCCCTGACATGCTCCCTTGGATAAATGGATGTATGGTAGACCATCAACCAATATTTTCTTTCTAAGATGTTATATATATATATGAAATTCAAATGTCCAAACATTTTGTGCCATATCCTATTACTTTCATCAGCATGGGTAAGAAGTAAAGCAAAATATGGTTCAATAAAATCAGAAAATGTATACAATCTAGATTGATGATTTACCTCACTGGTAGAAACCCTAGAGTTGGTATGCATGTCATAGATCTCCACTAAATTTTGTGTGAATATGAATTTCTTTTTGGTGCCATAATTCTTCATCAACTACATGAAGATAAGGTTGACAGAAAGTTTGGGAATGTGCAGCACATTCTTGAAGTTTTTGTTGGTGAGTTCAATCCTTCCTTTGTAAGTGAATTCGACTGAAGAGTTATCCCCCATCAGAATAGGAGTACCTTTTCATGCATTCAATAAATAATAGACTTATTTTGAGGTAGCCATGTGATGTGATTCTCCTGAAGCTATGATCTAAGCATCGAGAGAGGATTTGATGGCAATCAAAGCATGCCTAGAATTTCCTTTCTTAGGGTTATGATCTTCTGGCTTCTTCTTCTTCGCACCCTCGGGGATGAGATACCAAAGATTATTTTGATGAATTATTTGAGTCCTTAGATCTATTTGTTTTTGCATGCATGTGAATTCTGGATGGAATCATTTGTGACAGTATGTGCATTTATCCCCTTTTATTCACTTTTCCCCTTTGGATCCGGAGGCATCGATGAAGGGTTTTGAGTACACTTCCTTCTTCAAATTTTCATGAGATTTCCTTTTTCCTTTATATTTAGATTTATGATATTAATGACTACCATATTGCACAGTAACTGCATGTGCATTTGGGCCTTTGATTTTTCCCATGTTGATGAGCTTGGTTTGCTCTTGTGTGAGGGATTCAATTAAGTCCTCGTGATAAGGCATCATCCAAGTTGATCCAGAGGTGAATCTGACTAAATGGAATGTGGACACAAACACTAAGAATTCAGGACCAATTTTGTATATAATGGTGAGAGCCATTTGTTTCTCCTCCTTATATTTATCAACCCCGCAAGTTTTGAGTTGCAACAATAAATCCTTGAATTTTGTAAAGAAATCTTCGATATTGTCAAATCTTTTTGGATCCAATGTGAGAAATTACACCTCCAACATCTATCCCCTCATCTCATCCTATTTTCCAAATATCCCTTTCAAGTTGGTCAATGCTTCATTGGGAGTCTTACAGGAAGATATGTGAAAAAGGAGATCGAGAGAAATAAGACTATAAATTGTTATGAATGCTTCATCCATTCGATTAAGTACTTGGATTTTTCTATGGCTGATGTTGGTTATGTGTATGTATTCAAGTTTAACCTATACAATCCTCTGGTTCAGAGATGTATGACTATTTTCTCTTTCCATGCAAAGTAATTATAAGGTGTAAGAATGAATTCTTTTGGGAAATTCATCTTTCTATTGTCTTCAATCATTTGTACCCAGATTTTTTTTTTGGTGTACCTTCTTATTAGCAATCGGTTGGCTCTGATACCATGTAAATGTGTTGAACCTGCACATAATGTATCTATGTAGAAAATACCACATACATTTTCATAGAGAAATTGAGAAAGAAGAAGAAGGAGAGAAAGAATGAAATAATTCTCATTAACATTAATGAATAATGAATAATTTACACATGATATACTCTATATAACTCAATTAATGTGCACTGGAGGAGAAAAAATGCACCATAGTGGTGGTATAGAGTGATCTGGACACACACCAGCAGTTACGAGAGTGAAATTCCACCTAGTCTAGTCTCTTAGGAAGTTACGGGAGTGAACTACTACATAGATGAGTTAACTAGTCAACCAGTCTTCAGTTAACTGATTGTAACAAAGTGTAGTGTAGAGTATATCAAGGAATCAATGGTAATGTGCCATTTTGGTGATGAAACCAAGGCAAGTGCGCATTATCATGGTGATTATCCCAAGGTTGCATATTGAAAAAACCAATGCAACATCTAGACCCAACTCAACTAGTCAAACTAAAGTGTCAACTGAAGAGAATATTCTTGAGGTGGAATATTCTACCCTAAAATATAAGAGACTGGATAATGACTAATAAACAAGGAAAAACATTAGGAAAAATAAATCCTAGGTGTGTGTGAAGTAACTCCAACACTCAAGACTGTTATTTAGTCAAGCTTAACACACCTTGTTTCAAAATGTTCAATAGGGGTTTTAAAGATGGATAAATCCTTTCTTGGTTTGAAAGGAAATAATGATCAGATCTGTTAAGATCACTTACCTAGGTGCAACAAGTCAGGTAATTAATGGATAGAGACTTAAGATTTTAGGCGATGTTATTGAGAGAAGGGAAAGACAAAACTGATAAATCCACCAATAAACAAATCTTGTCCTTAATGTCCTTATATAGTAGAATAATAAACCTTTATCTAGAAATCATTCCAAATAAGATTTAAGAAGAAGAAACACTAATGTGGCAAAGATTGATGAAAACCCTTTAAAACAACCTTGTCAACATATAAGAATTTGTCATAATCTCATATAACATTAGTAGAGTGTTTCAGAAGAAAACAAGAAGATGATAAACATAGAAGGAACAAAAAACTAACCATTAAGTTTATTAGTAGTTGAAGTCTTTATATAGGAAAGATGAATCAAAACAGTCTTTAGTTATACAATATCAAGACAAAAACAGGGATCCAACCTATTCTTCCTCTAATTCATCAAATATATATAGGTTTACATCAGTTGCATACATTTATGATCAATCTGATATATAGGGATATCTCAAAACTAACTCCCACAGGCCCCGAGGGAGAATTTTCCTATATATATTGATAAATAGAAATAGAAAGTAGTTAGAACTTAGATCCTATAGTCTAGGAAACAATTTTTTATAGATATGGGTATTTTTTTGACATGATTACATCTGGCTGGTAAGTTGCATCCTTCACGTAATATTCAGAGATCCATTTGATCCTTTGTCATCCATCTGTTCCAACACTTTGACAACTCGAAAATAGATGGTTGATCTATATTGTCATCCAATGAAAAGAGGCTATAAATCAACTTTAAAAGGGATATAATATTCTCTCTTCGGATTCCACAAAATATTTACCTCATCATCTTCTTTTTGCATCAGCAAAAATGCAATTTTGTGCTTTCTTTTACAAAATCGGCCTCTACAGGTGTTCCTACAGTGCCAATATTTTTCTTTTGAAGAGTGTCGTGGGAACATCCTCTAATGCTCTTTTAAAACCATATTTTAATATCCTTCATGCCTTTTTCTTTCCCATGTTACAACCAATCTTTACTCAAAGGGAGACAATACCTCTATTTTGTGAAAACAAAATGGATTTCTTCAAGCATCCATCATCATTAGTCAAAAATTAGGTTTTTCGTAAACACTTAAGTTCTCAAATGGAAAATTTTCCCTGGAAGACAGATTTAGCTGCCTCAGCTAATATATCTAAATTGTTACCTCTTGTTTGCTTCGTTTCAGGACAAGTTGTCATTTTCTTTGGCTTACCATATTCAGATATGGTCAAAGGGTATGGCCCTTCTTTCTCTGTTTACTCCATTTTATTTCAGAAAATTTGTCTTTTCCTATAGGAGCCTTTGAGTTCGTTGTTATATCCTCTTTCTTCAGTTTCTTCTTCTCAATTCTAATTTTAGAAACCTTCTTTCTTCTTGATGGACTCACATTATGGTTAATAGGTTCTTCATCGATTACTATAACCTTATATTTGATTGTAGGTTTATACATGGCTTTGGATTTCAATCTGAATTTTTTTTCTGTCCTATTAATCCTTTTCCTTATCATAATTTTTTATCTATCAACATCATCTTCATAAGGACTAGAACTAGGAGGAACAATCTTAGGAATGGGTTCTTTAGATTGTGAAATATTTGAATGTGCCTCTACTATCTCAGGTTCTTGAATCTCATTCAACATCATAGGTTCTGCTAACCTTTTACTCTTTCTGATATAAACCTTCTATGCATGTGGGAAAGGATTCCTACCTTCACCCAATGCATGAGAAGATCATGCACATGTTTGCAAACTGGTTGGGGTAGCCTCGACTTTTTCTCCTACAACCTTCAAGCTATTTTTTCTTTTATTATTTCTTGAAACAACAACTGGACTTGTGCTTGATGATGCTCCTTGTGTTTGCTTAACAAATTTATTAGTCAACTTTTGGGTAGGAGGATGAGCTTCTATTTTAAACCCTGATTGGATCAAGAACTGATCCCATGTCCTCTATATTTTCTCTGGCTATGATTTAATGAGAACCTTTGTTAACCCTTGATGATAGATACATGTGAGGGACTCTAGGGATTTCCTTGAATTTTCAGAGACATTTTATTCAGGTCCCTTAAGAAATAATATGGCAGACTCATTCTTTTAATTCCTGAAAAATGAACGAGGAATTGAAGATGAAAGAGGAACACAATAGAGTAATGTCCTTCACATGAGATATAGCATTTGAACATTAGTAAGACCTCCACCTATTCATCAACTATCGAGTCCCTAGGAATATCCTTGGCCTAATTGGGATCTTTGTGCTCTGGTTTTAGAAATTTGTTGACATCCCCACCTATGATTAATTTATTCTTGAACCATGTTTCACCATCAATAGGGAGATTACAGGTTGTTTCTATTGACTCCTCTATAACCTGCATTATCAAATTAGAAATCTAAACACTCTATCCATCAAATCTGTAACGAGCCTCCTCGTTACGACGACAACCTCTTATAACAAGTGCAATTTTTTTTTGTGTGTGTGCACGTGTGTACAAGGATAATAAATACATTCAACTCAGAGTCGCCATATGATGATGAACATGGCACATGCAACTGCAACAACAACATAACGATCTAAGACGAACATCAATCATCTACAAGCAATGAATGACAATCAACTGACAATAAATAAGACTGACTACCCATCTGTCCTACCCTACAATGGTTAGCACCTCCAAGACACATAAGCAACGCTCAAGCCCAGGTTCCCATCGATTTTAACCATTTAAGGTCTCAGGGCTAGCGACTGTTCTGAGGAACATGGAGGTGTCTACATCCTGCCCGACACAAGTAGACCAAGCACATTACAAGTTTACAACCCAATACCACATTAATTAAAAAGGAACAACTGCACCCTTAACAGGAAACATAAGCAAACGACTTCGCCAGTATCCTAATTACTCGTCGAGTCAAGCTAGTCATAAATCAAGTCTAAGTTATTCATCTAGCATGAGCCTACTTAGCACGTCTAAACACAATGATAAGGTGCTATCTACATTAGTTTTAAGTCCATTCCAATGCACAACTTTAAATCGTAACTCGTCATCAAGGTACCCTCTAATTTAAACATTCAAGGGACCTTATTGTGCAAGTCTGAACTTCGACTGGATCAACATTTAACAATTTAATCCATCATTAAATATAATCATAAAAGTAATGAATTGTTACAAGTTATCATTAATGCAATAACTAACGTGTAAACTAAAATTATAAATCAATACATAACACAATGTTCTAAATCATGGAACGCAATCATTATAAAATTAATATTAACAGTATCTTAAAATGATGGCAATAATTAAGAGGATCGTAAGAAGTGTTTTTATCTCTTTAAATATCAATTGTTAGAAAGGCCATTCTCATTCAAATAGAATATACTGGAAATATCTAGTTTCTATGAAAAGAAACAATAGAACAGATTCATGAATATCCCTAACCAACATATAATAGAATCATATAACAAACCTTATTTTTCTTAAAACTTGTTCCGAGAATAATATGCAAGATCCATCAATACATCTAACTCTAGATTACACCAAAGTAGTACGTTTATTATGATGATAAACCCTCCATACTCTAATGTGACTCATAAAACTCCCATTTAATTAAAAGCTAATTGGATTGTCTGATTTATGATTTAATCATTAATTCACCACCATTAGGCATCCAAAAGCATCCATCTTGAGTTAGAATGCTACTATTAATATAAATAAGGAAACGAAGAATGGGGCATGTAAAATCAATTAACCTGGCATTAAAGTAAGGCAATGACAAGGCATTTAAATAAAAGAGTAATAATAAGGCAATAATGGTGTTCCCTGCTAGGTAACAACTAACTAAAGGAAAAGATGCAGAGCAGGTGTGAATCTCAAGAAAATGAGTTGAATCAATCTGGTCACCAAATCTAAGGTCACTGCCAACCAAAAAGAAGATCTGACTAAACAAAGGGTTGTCACACCAACATGTTAAGGGCCTCATCCAATCCTTCACATCCATAAAAACAAAGCCATGGTCATAATAGACATGGCGGGTTCTCACTATTGACCTCACCCGAGTACCATGGTTGAATGAGTTAAAGGTACCTTCCCAAAATATTTTCAAGATTTAAATACGTTGGAAACTAGGTGGTGGAACCTCCAACAGTTACAACGCTGCTACTCCCCATAGGAAGATGCTATCCCTTAAGACCTTCGTTGCCAAAAGGTCATGCACTTGTAGCCATGAGGATGTAGGAGGGAAAATCCCTCAAATCAAGGCTATCAATGTTGCCCAGAAAATAGGACAGAACCAACTGGCCTCCATGCATGGGGAGTGTGGTCAACATGACTATTCAACCCTCGACAAGATGAGTATGAGATTCACTGCTAAGAATAGATTTGATTGCTGCCAGGAAATAGAATGTTGTCTTGGGCCACTAGCACAAACGCTTGCCAATAGTAAAATTTTCAATTTCCATTACAAAATTGGCAATGCCAGGCATGGAAGATGCAAACCAGCTAAGGAATCTGGGGTATACCACTGACCATCCGCGGGGAGTATATCTCGCAGTTCTACACCATCAATTGCACAATGAAACCAAGAACTGATGAGTCGACGTATAGGGGTGAAATTGGGGTTTAATATAAGGCAAAAGTCAGTGCTGGGTTAGCCAATTCACAGAGGCTCTCAGGTATGCCACGGAGGTTAAACACAACATTTTCGCTCCAAGAGGAAAAATGTAGTTAGAGAAGGAGGGCATGATTTCCAGGTGGAACTTGGGCAGGGACGTAGTCTAGTCTAGGGGAGGAACGTGAACAAATGCCAACAAGGAATACACCAATTTAAAAGAAATATGCAGAGGTCAACACAGCCATAAAATAAAAGTCAAATTTAAAAGTCCAAGGCTATGAGTGTCGGGCTGAAATTTTTACATCCTTCATATAATAAGACGTTGGAATGATAAAAATTAGTCAATCAACAAGAGCCAACGGAGATCAAAATTAAGCACCTTTTTTTTAGGGAGACCGATGGAAAAAAGGGGTTGACGACAGTAAGCGAATGCCAATGATAACTTTGTGATGCCTCAATTAAGAATTTATCATCTATTATCCTTCGTATTAGTCAGTAAAACGCAGAGCATAAATTCACATAAATCAATACTGTAAAGATCGGCTGGGAAATTGCAGGATAGAGGTGTAAAAAAAGAGCGGAGCAAATTCTCCTTTAAGTAAATACATAAAAACAATCATTCAATCCATTTACACTTGAGGTTCCTATCCTAGCATAAGACATAATGCATCCTACTCTACTAAATAAAAGGACATACCTTTGCCTTTTGCCCGCTTTGAATGACACCACGCGCTCCATGCAACTCCCTTTCACCGACCGTCGATACCTCACCGGTACCTCCCAGCCAACGCTAGGGGTAGTCTGCTTCCCCCTTGGCCCCCCGAGCCGGAAAGCGGCCACTCACTCTCCATAGGGTACGTCTAGCTCCCAGCTCACCTCGCAAGGCCAAGCTACCACTCCTCTCCGAGGTGGGAAATCCAAACTCCCATAAGTAAATTAGTCAAGTCACTAATTCGGCAGCGTAACGTTACGCTAACAGCCCATCCCCATCTTCCTCCTCCTTCCTCTCTTTTATAGAGTTTTAAAACTTCCAATATTTCCCTAAATCTCATTTAATTTAGGTTTTAAATAAAAGTCTTCTAAAATTTCTCTTTCGTACAAGTGTCATTCATCCCTCACATTCCTCCAATAATTAATTTCTTTAAATTATTAAATTTTTTTATTTCCCTCACCCACCTAGAGTTACTCCTAAATTTACTCCTAGGTGTCCCTAGATTCCCTTACAGGTTTTAATGAATTTCCATAAAATGAAGTTGCTAAATTAGTTCAATTCAAAAGGTTCTTAATTGCATATTCTTTACTAAGTTGACCTTCCACTTTCTACCATAAGTTCCCCTCTTTCCCCTTTTTTATGTTACCTCCATTCCCTAGTTTCCTAATTTTTATAATTTCCCTCTTTCCCCTTTTTATGAGAGCTAAAAACGATAGTTGTGCAATTTTAACATCTTTTCATTTTATTATTAATTTAATATCTTTTTACACTTTCACAAGTTAAATAATTAAACTCTTCTTTACCTTTTTATCCACAGATTTTATTTAAGTTCTTACTCTCTTCATTTTACCCAAAAATTTATGAATACCACAATTATTACTTGGGTGGTTNCTTAAGGGTAGACAAAATTTTACCCGTAGCGAAGTTTTAGACTTAGGACTTAGATTTTGAACTAAGCGACATTTTAATTAGGGAAGTTGTTTTAAAATTTCTTAATGAGATATTTGTCTTACGACCATCTAGGTTCATTCCTTTAACATCATCAAAGCGACGTGCCCTTCAGGACACACTACGTGCTCCCAGGGTGTCGCTCACCTCTTTTGTTTCTTTGTGCGATGTGCCCTTTAGGACGCACCACATTCTCCAAGGGTGACACTCACCTCTTGTGTTTCTTTTGTGCGACGTGCCCTTCAGGACACACCACGTGATCCAAGGGTGTCACTCGCCTCTTGACTGATTGGTAGACATCAACAACCCCTGGAGTCAACACTCCACCAGATGAACTTGTGGGAAACCAAGGACTTCTAAGGAATAAGGCCCCCACCTTATTTCGAGCCGCTTAGCATCGTCACGAGTGACAATCGCAGTCTTCCCTCGCAGCATCGTGGGTCCTCTCGAACTAGGTAATCGTTAACCTAGAGTTCGAGCCACGACAGGAGTGCAAGTAGGCTATGGCAGGGCTATTGTCCACACCTCTCCCTCAACCTCTCTGGTAGTCATGTGTGGCCCCTTTACTCCATATGTGAGTCTAGTCGACAAGATATCGTCAGCCTGCATCATCAACAAATCATGTCAGAACATGTCCATATCATATCATCTAATCAAATGTATTAATATCATAGTAAATAAATCAAACCCCAATAGCACACTCCCTGACTCGATCCAGAGTCCAAGGGGATTCCATCAATGCCTCTGCATCCTCAAGGTCCAAAACCCTAAACACTCAGTAACACTGAGTCAATAGCACCTATCTATGTCAATGTACTAAAACAACATGTCATCTACCCATGACGCATCATAATCAAAGTCAAATGTTTTAATATCATAATAATTCAGATCACATGCGAGCAAGTTTCCTCAAAGAATAAGTTCTCTCAGTGCGCTAGAGAGGGATGTTACATACACCCCCTCTGGGTCTAAACTTCATCCCGAAGTTTCACAGTATAAATGTCGTAATAAGTGTATCATAGTATCATATGTCTATCTATCAAACAAAAATGGAAATTGTTGGTGCATATCATATGCATCCTCCCAGGTTGCCGAGTGCAGACTATAATTGTCCCACTAGACCTTGACCTGATCTACCATTCAATGTCGTAACTGTCAAACGCGGTGATCTAAGATGTGGACTGACTCAGCCATGAGCGCTCCCTCGTCTGATACTTGCAAGGAACTCATGTCAATAACATGTGTAGGATCACTAATATAATGTTTCAAAATAGATACATGAAAAACATCGTGCATATGCATCAAAGAATCAGGCAAGGCTAGTCAATAGGCCACGGGCCCCTTTCTCTCCACAATCTCAAAAGGTACCACGAACCTAGGAGAGAGTTTAGCTCCCTTCCCAGACTTAATCAAAATATTATGTGGTTTAACCCGCAAGAATACTCGATCACCGACCTCATAACTACAGTCGACTTGGTGCGCATCGACATAACTCTTCTGTCGATCCTGCGCTTCTTTAATCCTTTGCCTTATTGTTTGCATTTGCTCTTCCATTTCTTGGATCGCTTCTGGTCCCACCAGGACCCTATCCTCAAGTTGATCCCAACTCAAATGCGTCTGACACAGTTTCCCATAAAGAAACTTGAAAGGCACCATCTTAATGGTGCTCTGGTAACTGTTGTTGTAAGCGAACTCTACTAACGGTAAGAATTCTTCCCAATGCTTTTGTTGGTCCATCACATACATGCGTAAGATGTCCTCCAAGGTTTGGTTCGTTTGTTATGTCTGTCCGTTAGTCTCCGGGTGATATGCAATACTAAAGTTAAGTTGGGTTCCAAAGGCCTCTTTGAAACTCATCCAAAATCATCTAGTAAACACCAATCCTCGATCAGATATAATCCTCTTAGGCACGCCATGCAGCCTCACAATCTCACTGATGAAAACTCTAGCAATGTCAGGTGCCTGATACATCGTATTCATAGGAATAAAGTGAGTATGCTTTGTCATAGTGTCTACTACTACAAAAATTGAGTCATGTCTCCTTGCCGTAAGTGGCAATCCAACAATAAAATCCATCGAAATAACCTCCCATTTCAATTCTGGAATGGAATGCGGTTGTAGTAATCCTGCTGGGTGTCTATGTTCAGCCTTTACCTGCTAACACTCCATACATCTGGCCACATAGTTAACTATGTCGGCCTTCATTCCCCTCCAAAAGAATAAGGGTTTAAGATCTGCCCCCATCTTCATGACTCCCGGGTGAGCCATGTAAACTGCTCTATGAGCCTCGCTCAGGATCAACATCATCAACTCGTCATTTGGTGGTACGTAAATCCGACTTTTAAACCTCAATAAACCATTGCTATCAAAATAAATCACTCATATCATGGTACCATCATTGTGTTTTGTCAGATAAAACCATCGACCTCTTTGTACCAGTTGTTGTCACGCTGTAAAGTTAGAATCTTTTCACGTAGAATCATCTGAAGAGGTAACACCGAAAAGATGCGTGGTCTTCGACTCAAATCATCCGCCACTCGGTTCATTATTCCCTTTATGTAAGAAATCTCAAAGTCGTACTCGCTAAGCAGCTCCAACCAACACTCACTAATGCATTTGGGTCAAATTTCGACGGTGCATTCGACGCAATTTCCACTTTCTATTGTCGGAAGACCGACAAACCTCGGACCCCCTCAAACATCGTTTCACATGACGTCGTTTTTCCGACGACCTAGTTTTCGTCTGTATCGAGACGTTTCAAACGTGGCAAGAGAGACGTTGCAAACGTGGCAAGACCGAAGTTTTAAACGTGGCAAGACTGACGTTTCAAGCGTGGCAAGAGAGACGTTGCAAACATGGCAAGACCGACGTTTCAAACGTGGCAAGAGAGACATTGCAAACGTGGCAAGACCGACGTTTCAAACGTGGCAAGTGAGACGTTGCAAACGTGGCAAGTGAGATGTTTCAGACGTGGCAAGAGAGACGCTTCAAAGGTGGCAAGACCGACATTTCAAACGTGGCAAGTGAGACGTTTCA
>ML781732.1:217713-238752 GCA_009831015.1 Picea engelmannii
TCTTTCTCAAGTCTAGTTTCCTTTACCTATATGAGACCTTAACATAAATTTCTCTCATATTGGCCCTTCTACATAGAAACATCCATAAGTCCTAAAACCTCTAGATTTAAATATTTTAACTTAATTTAAGGTTTAAGATAACACTGACTATCAGGGATCTATGAAACTCTTCCAAAAAACCCGGACCGAAAAAGAAATCGATCGCGTCTTGACCTCGTGCCCTGGTAAATCCTAGGGTTCTCTTGTGTGCCACCATGGCAGCTCAAGGAGGGGAGCCTCCGCCCCCTCCTTCCCCCTCCACCTCCTTTCGAAACCTGGTTGCAGCTTGCAGCAAGAGGCCGACCTCTGTAGCACCCCCGAGCTTTGTCAAGAAATTAGACGTTATTCCAGAGATAGATCTGCCGCCCGAACTTCCAATGAAAGTAGCCCTTTCCCTCTCTAAACGTGGACTGGTTGGTCAGTTCATGGGCCTTTGGCCCTCAACTAGATCCACAGACAACTGGATACACCGACACTGGAGGCCGCTGATCACAAGTAGTGTTACATGCTATGCGGTCGGGCTAGGATACTTCATTTTCGAATTTATCTCTCAGGAGGATAGAGATCTGATCTTCAAAAATGGCCCGTACTTCATGGGCGTGCTAAAAATAGACATAATGTTTTGAAAATTTTGGCCCCCTCATTCGCCGGGGGGGGGCTAAAACTGTGCCAGAATTACCAGGTGGGCCTGCTGCTGAAAAAACTTTAAGGCTGAGGATCCCGAAGAGTGTTGCTCATGATGAAGGTGCCCAATTTACGTGGATTCCTCCAACAAATCAATGGATTAGGAATATGCTGAAGAAGAGGGTGACGCTGGAAGAATTCATGCAGTTTAGGGTATAGGGTACCCCCAAGGTTCAAAGCTCTAGTAGATTCACAAAAATCTAACTTTAACACCACGGGGGCCCTCTGGAGACCAGAATGTTGAATGGGTCCACGCGCACAAACCTGATGCAATAAAGCATCTCTTTGATTCCAATTGACTTGAGAGGAGCACGCCTGAAGAAAATCAGGTGGGTATCTTCGGGTTCTCAGACGAGAATAGAACAACCTCCTTGGCTTCAGAAAACTGGACTGATCACTTTCCCGAAGCAAATATCTCTTTAACTCGTTCAAAACAAAGGCATACTTCTGATGTCGAGGATGCCATGAGGTGAAAACCTTTCTGCTTCAATAACTTGGAGAAGTGAAAGAGAGTCTGGAAGAAGGTTCAGTTGTGCCAAAAGAGTGTCCAGGAGCTTATGGTGCAGGTATTTGGACATTGGTTCAAGCATATATCCATTATAAGAGCAGATAGGATGTCCAACCGGGGGGTTCTTTTGTACTTTCCAGATGAAGTAGAGTACACAAGCCCGAGAGTGATGAATATCAACCTGCAAAATGAATTTCCAGTGATTTACAGAAAGAAGATGTCTGTATCGAGCTTGAAGCTTCCTTAAGGAGGCACGCATGGCTGTCCAAGGAACCGAAGTAACTGGAGAATAAACATTGCGATCAGATAATTGACGATCACCTTCAGCAATATATTTATCTCTGTCAAGCACAACCAAGCCTAAATTTTTATCTGCAAGCTTAATTACAATAGGAAGTCTGCGAAGTCTTCGAAGTGCAAGAAGCTGAGATCTAGAGAAACGAGGTTTGCTTTTGAAGTCAGTTACAACCATTCTATTTTGCAGAGTCCATAAACTTGAAGAAATAGCATGTTCTAGTTCAGGTGCATGCAAAGGAGGTTCCCAGAGAGGGTTAGGAAATTTAAAGGGATCAAAAGAGTCCTCTTTAGAAAGTCTAAAATATCTTCTAAGCCTGCATAATCTTGAAAAAAATTCATATTCTTTCAAAATATCTGACCTGGACATTGGAGGCGGGTGAGGGATGTACTTATGCCTAAGGCCCAAAAACTTAATTTGTGTGTAAGGAAAATGGACAGAAGAAAGATTGTGGATAGAGTTATTACTAATCCGACGATCTAACTGTGAAACAGTCATATTGCCTAAAAGATACAACATATAAGAAAATGGGTCCAACACATGAAACCAATACAAATGCCTCTTTCTGCTTACATGTGAGCTTTCCCTCTGTTTCGAGGGGGAGGAGGAGGAGGCGGCTGTGGAGGTCGAGGTCCAGGCTGACGACGATGATTCTACTGAGCATTTGATTGTTGTGGCACAAATAGAGCAGCCACCAGATCTAAACCAGTGTTCTGGGAATGCTGGTTTGGATTTAAACCCAACTGTCCACCTGCAAATGAAGTGTTCTGATTCGGGTTCTGTCTTCTTCTCTTGTTTTTGCGACGACCAGGCCCATTTTTTGGCTGAGCGGAATGATTTGGCTGTTGAGTAGGTGCAGTCACAAGAGTGACTGCAGGAGTGACAGGCGCATCAGTGTTTTTCTGCAGCTTGATGAACTGCGACAACTGGTCTTGCAGAGGCTTAATGGTAGCGGCCAAACGCTGCTCTTGGGCTCGAGCAGATTTTGAAACTTCTCTCTGTACCAGAACGGAAATGGATTCTTCCCGAGGAATATCATCAACTTGTCTGGCAGCTTCCTCCCGAGCTTCGGTGCGAGCAGCAAGAGTGACTGTGCATGAAGCTTTGCGTTCAATCAATTATGTTTGGAATTGATTGGTTTGACGATTAAAAGAGGTAGCCGCAAAATTGGCCCATTTAATGGCCACAGATTTGCCAGAAACTTTTCCAACAGAAGAAGAATATTGAACAGACCCGTATGGAGTAGCCAGTTCACAGATCTTCACTTGAAAAGCCTTAGTGATCTGAGGAAGATTCTGAGCCATTCTGTCACGGATCATACATTCATGTTCAATGTAAAAGGCGTGGAATTCCTTTCGAAAGAGAATGGTGATATCTTCGAGTCCAGTTCTGAGAATTGGAGTCGAGTCAGGATCCGAGGATTCCAGACTGGGGACCTTTACCATAAGGCTTTGAATAACTTTATCGTCTTCTTGCAGAGTGACAAGTTTATCGACAAGGGCCTGTGTACGATGAAAGATTTC
Source organism: Picea engelmannii (assembly GCA_009831015.1). Taxonomy (NCBI): domain Eukaryota; kingdom Viridiplantae; phylum Streptophyta; class Pinopsida; order Pinales; family Pinaceae; genus Picea; species Picea engelmannii. The sequence goes on from ML781732.1 coordinate 220,763, forward strand.
AGTGGCCTTTTGAAAATCTTTCACAACGCTCTGAATCGCAACCTCCCAAGATTTGGGCATCTTTGGAAGTTTCATCGGGCGGCATTTGCAGATGCTGGTGAGAAGATTCGGGCATATCTGGTTGACGATGCGACTCTAGAACAACATTTTCAGTGTTGTTTGGTTCTTCTTCTGCGGCTGTGGAATTGAGAAGATATTAGAGGTTGGGATCATCGACAGTATGACTCGAATCGTTCGATTGATGCGAACGCGTAACAAGCGACATTGTAGAGGAATGCAAGTCAGAAATCAGATAAAAGATCTTGTTGTTGGCAGCATATGCCAAGGAATTTGAATAGGGTTAAAAACAAATGTGCATAAGGCTAGCGATACCAGAGAAATAAAAAATATTCTGAGAAATGACTTGAACAGAGAGGTAGAAAAATTAAAAGGACATAAAGATGCGAAAATAAAAAATTGTATTATCAAACTAGTTTCGACCTTTAGGGTCTCATCAGTGATACAAATTAATCTTTTACAATGATGTCCTTTTATGGACTACGTTCTAGCGCAAAAAGCAGAAGGATCCCAAGAGTCGGGTAGTTCAACCATTGGAACGGTTGGCGAAGCCCAAGAGTCCGGAACAGAACTGACTGATCTGACAGATGGCAGAAACCTGACATATCCGTTAGAAACTGACAGTCAAAAAATCAGGAAAATGACATAACCGTTAGAGATTTCCTCGGTCGGTCCTGAAAGTTAGGCTGCAAATCTGTCTGATCTACTGGTGGTAATCTCGAGGAAAACTGCCAAAAATGACTAAAAATAGCAAAAAAACCTTGCTAAAAATAGACATAATTTTTCGAATTACCAGGTGGGCCTGCTGCTGAAAAAAATTTAAGGCTGAGGATCCCGAAGAGTGATGCTCATGATGAAGGTGCCCAATTTACATGGATTCCTCCAACAAATCAATGGCTTAGGAATATGCTGAAGAAGAGGGTGACGCTGGAAGAATCCATGCAGTTTAGGGTTTAGGGTTTAGGGTTTTGACTTGGTGAACATACTAAGGTGACCGTTGGAGGGGAAAACCTAGTTTCGCAAACGTCGCAATTGCGACATACATTTTCACAAACGTGGCAAGAGAGATGTTCCAGTGGAAAACGTGGCAAGACCGACGTTAAGGTGGAAATTGCGACATACATCTTCACAAACATGGCAAGAGAGATGTTCCAGTGGAAAACATGGCAAGAGCGACGTTAAGGTGGAAAGACCGACGTTAACGTGGCAATTGCGACATACATCTTCAGAAATGTGGCAAGAGTGACGTTCCAGTGGAAAACGTGGCAAGAGCGACGTTCTAGTGGAAAACGTAGCAAGAGCGACGTTAACGTGGCAAGACCGACGTTAACGTGGCAATTGCAACATACATCTTCACAAACGTGACAAGAGAGACGTTCCAATGGAAAACGTGGCAAGAGAGACGTTCCAGTGGAAAACATGGCAAGAGTGACATTAACATGGCAAGACCGATGTTAACGTGGCAAGAGCGACGTTGTCGGGCAACATGAACTTTTTTTTTATAAATTTCCTCTATTTTGTGACAATATGGACAATTTTGTCCATAACGTCACAAATAAAACGTCGGAATTTTTACAATATGTAGTAGTGATTGTTGCCGCGCTAAGTTGTAGTCCACAATGGTCAGTCTTTAATTCAATTTTTTGTCTAAAAAGGTAGTGTGTCCAAACCTTCAAGGCATATAAAATGGCTAGTAACTCCAAATCGTGCTTCGCATAGTTCTCGTCATGCCTTCTCAGTTTCCTCGAAATGTAAGCGATCACTCGTTTATCTTTCATCAAGACTCCCCCTAAACCTTCCTTGGATGTGTCAGTGCATACCAAGAAGTCCGTGTCCATGTCAGGGACCTTTAGTATTGGTGTTGTTGTCAACAACTCCTTAAGCCTCTAAAATGCTTCCACGTATTTCTCGGTCCAAACAAACTTCTTGGTTTTCCTCTGCAATTCAGTGATCGGATTTGCTATCTTCAAAAATCCCTCGACAATCCGTCGATAGTATCCTTCTAAACCCATAAAGCTACGCACTTCCGTGACATTCGTCAATGCAGGCCATTCCATAATAGCGTTGACCTTGGCTGGATAAACGACGATGCCTTCGACAAAGATGACATGCCCTAAGTAGTGAATCCTCGATTCATAAAAAGATCATTTGGACAATATCCCATACAATTTGTGCTCTCGCAGACACTGTAGTACTAAGTGCAAGTGCTTTTCATGCTCCTCTGTCGTACGAGAGTAAATCAAAATATCATCAATGAACACTTCGATGAACTTGTCCATGTACTCATGGAACACCCTGTTCATCAAACTCATCAATACCCCTGGGGCCTTTGTCAGTCCAAACGCTAAAACAATAAACTCGTAATATCCAAACCTCATCTTAAAGGCGGTCTTAGGGACGTCATCATCCTTGATTCGTAACTAGTGATACCCTGATCGCAAATCGATCTTGGAGAGCACTGTCTCACCCTTCATTTGATCGAACAGATCATCAATCATCAGCAAGGGATATTGATTCTTGATCGTGGCCTTGTTCAATTGACGCTAGTCAATGCAAAGCCTCCACGATCTGTCCTTCTTTTGTATGAAAATAATAGGTGCACCCCACAGTGACACACTAGGACGTATCATTCCCAGGTCCAACAACTCCTTCAGTTTCATTTTCAACTCTTGTAACTTTGAGGTCGACATCCGATAAGGCATCCTTGCTATCGGTTCATTCCCTGGTTTCAGGTCTATGCTAAACTCCAAATTTCTTTCTGGTGGCATCCCAGGTAACTCCTCCAGAAATACATATGCAAACTCTCTCACCACCGGAAGGTTTTCTATACCTCCCGCTACTCCCTTCTCGTTTAATGCAAGGATTGCATAAATCTTGCACCCCTTGCACATACTCTTCCATAGCTTTAAGGAAGAGATGAACCTCAAGGAAACTCCCTTCTTCCGTCCTACAATCACACGTATCAGTCCCTCATCATCGACCAAGCTCAACCATTTCATCTAACAATTGAGTATCACCTCATGCAATTCCAACCAATCCATGCCAATCATGACATCATAAGATCCTAAGATCGTGACGTACAAGTTGTCCCTTGTGACAAACTCCCCTAGGTTAAAGATACATCCTATAACCTTTCCTCCAACCTTCTGTTTGGCCCCCGAAGCCATCTCTACGAAGCTAAACTCATCCTCTTTGACTGCTTTTACCTTAATCCTCTTTAGCGCTGCACCAGAAATGAAACTCTCTGTAGCACCGAGATCTATCAAAATACTAAGGGTATATTCAGCAATAGTACCTGTCGTCTCGAGCACAGTCGACTGTTTCTTTGCCTGGTAGTTATTCACCGCTGCATGAATCCGATGGGCCTTGCCCATATCTCCCACTATAGTGGGTCTGGCTGATCCAGATACTCTGGTCCTCTCCACAGGACAGTCACGCTAGTACTGTGGCTCCCCACACGTCCAACACCCCTACTTCGACCCAGTAGTCCTGGTATCCGAAGTAGAAGATGACAGCCCACCAGCCTGGAACCCTAGTCTCTTCTACTAAATAGGCCTAAACTACTGCTGTTGCGGGCAACACTGTTGTTGATGCAGTGGTCCCCGATAAGGTGTCCACTGTTGAGGCGGTGGTTGATGGGGTGTAGTGAAAGTGGATCCCCTTTGGAAGCCACAATATCCCAGCATATGTCTCGTTGGTGTCTGGTGCTGTTGTGTTCTAGATGGAACCTGCCCTGCTGGTCTCTCTGGAGTCCTGGTCTGACCCCCACTGATAAACGCCTCCTCTACTATGAGAGCCTTCTGGACAACATCATGCAAGGTTTGAGGCATCAAAATCCTAACCTTTTCACGCAGGCTTCCATTAAGGCTAAATATGAACCTGTTGACCTTAAGTTTCTTGGTGTTAAGGTGTGGAGCATACCGGAGTAGCTCCATAAAACGTGCCTCGTACTCGAGCACCATACGACCTCCTTGTCATAAGGCGTTGAACTAATTGCGCTGATGCTCAGTGAATTCATCTCAAAGGTACCTCTCTCGGAACTGTTCCTCGAACAATTCGCATGACACGTCTTCAACGCCCATGTTCAAATGCGGTAGGAGCGTCTTCCACCATAGAAGAATGCTCCCATTTAGTTGAAAGACCGCCATGCGGACCTTCATGTTGGAGGTATAATCACGAAGTGCGAAGCACATCGCCATGTTCTCCAACCATGCCTTGGTGGCTGCACCATCCGGGGTACCAAATAACTCGAGAAATTTGACCTTCTCGAGTTCACAGTGAATGCTACCAGTAACAGCTAGTGCCCACAGCAGAACCTCAGCAGACGTCGGTGCTCTAGCCTCATCTCGGTGCTCTAGCCTCATCTCTATCAAAACGGCTGATCAGTGCCTCAGACATGCATTGAAAGGATCTCATCATTCTGACTATATCACCAACTGCTATCTTCTCCTGCTCGAGAACCTGCTCGTCTCCCTGGGGGTTAGACCCCTCTGGTGTGGATGCTATTGTTGGCGTTACGCCTCCTCCCCTAGCACCTCGTTGTCTGCCTCTGCGGTGTCCTCTAACCATGATTAACTGCATGCACATAATCAACTTGATTAGAAACAGTATAATCCAATCTTGTCAAAGAAAGCCGTAGCGATCCCAAGTCACGGTTCGAACCCGCTCGGATACCATATGTAACGAACCTCATCGTTACGACGACAACCTCTTATAACAAGTGCAAATTTTTTTTTGTGTGTTCGCGTGTGTACAAGGATAATAAATACATTGGACTCAGAGTCCCCATACAATGAAGAACATGGCACATGCAACTACAACAACAACATAACGATCTAAGATGCACATCAATCATCTGCAAGCAATGAATGACAATGAACCAACAATAAATAAGACTGACTACCCATCCATCCTACCCTGCAATGGTTAGGACCTCCAAGACACATAAGCAATGCTCAAGCCTAGGTTCCCATCGATTTTAACCATTTAAGGTCTCAGGGCTAGCTACTGTTTTGAGGAACATGGAGGTGTCTATATCCCGCCCGAGAGAAGCAAACCAAGCACATTACAAGTTTAGAACCCAATACCACATTAATTAAAAAGGAGAAACCGCACCCTTAACAAGAAACATAAGCAAATGACTTTTCCACTATCTCGATTACTCGTCGAGTCAAGCTAGTCATAAATGCAGTCTAAGTTATTCATCTAGCACGAGTCTACTTAGCATGTCTAAATGCAATGATAAGGTGCTATCTACATTAGTTTTAAGGCCATTCCAATGCACAACTTTAAATAGTAACTCGTCATCAAGGTACCCTCTAATTTAAACATTCAAGGGACCTTATTGTGCAATTCTGAACTTCGACTAGATCAACATTTAACAATTTAATGCATCATTAAATATAATCATAAAAGTAATGAATAGTTAAAAGTTATCATTAACGCATTGATGAACGTGTAATCTAAAATTATAAATCAATACATAAAGCAATGTTATAAATCATGGAATGCAATCATTATAAAATTAATATTAATAGTATCTTAAAATGATGGAAATAATTAAGAGGATCTTAAGAAGTGTTTTTATCTCTTTAAATATCAATTGTTACAAAGTCCATTCACATTCAAATAGAATATACTAGAAATATCTAGTTTCTATGAAAAGAAACAATAGAACAGATTCATGAATATCCCTAACCAACAGATAATAGAATCATATAAAAAACCTTATTTTTCTTAAAACTTGTCCTGAGAATAATATGCAAGATCCATCAATACATCTAACTCTAGATTACACCAAAGTAGTACGTTTAATATGATGATAAACCCTCCATACTCTAAAGTGACTCATAAAACATCCATTTAATTAAAAGCTATCTGGATTGTCTGATTTATGATTTAATCATTAATTCACCACCATTAGGCATCTAAAAGCAACCATCTTGAGTTAGAATGCTACCATTAATATAAATAAGGAAACAAAGGAGAAGGCATGTAAAATCAATTAACTGGGCATTAAAGTAAGGCAATGACAAGGCATTTAAATAAAAGAGTAATAATAAGGCAATAATGGTGTTCCCTGCTAGGCAACAACTAACTAAAGGAAAAGACGCAGGGCAGGTGTGAATCTCAAGCAAATGAGTTGAATCAATCTAGCTGCCAAATCTAAGGTCATTGCCAACCAAAAATAAGATCTGACCAAACAAAGGGCTGTCACACTAGCGTGTTAAGGGCCTCATCCAATCCTTCACATCCATAAAAAAAAATCCGTGGTCATAATACACATGGCGGGTTCTCACTATCGACCTCACCCGAGTACCATGGTTGGATGAGTTAAAGGGATCTTCCCATAATATTTTCAAGATTTAAATACTATGGAAACTATGTGGCAGAAGCTCCAGTAGTTATAATGCTGCTACTCCCCATAGGAAGGCACTGTCCCTTGAGACCTTCGCTTCCAAAAGGTCATGCACTTGCAACTGCGAGGATGTAAGAGGGCAAATCCCTCTAATCAAGGCTATCAATGCTGCCCAAAAATTAGGACAAAACCAACTGGCCTCCATGCATGGGGAGTGTGGTCAACATGACTATTCAACCCTCGACAAGATGAGTATGAGATTCACTTCTAAGAATAGATTTGATTGCTGCCAAGAAATAGAATGCTGTCTCGTGCCACTAGCACAAACGCTTGCCAACAATAAAATTTTCAGCTACCATTACACAAATCGACAATCTCAGGCATGGAAAATGCGAACCAACTAAGGAATTCAGGGTATACCACTGACCACCCGTAGGGAGTATATCTCGCGGTTCTACACCGTCGATTGCACAACGAAACCAAGCACTGATGAGTCAACGCATAGGGGAAAAATTGGGGTTTAATATAAGGCAGAAGTCGGTGTTGGGTTAGCCAATTCACAGAGGCTCTCAGGTATGCCATGGAGGTTAAACACAACGTTTTCACTTCAAGAGGAAAAATGTAGTTAGAGAAGGAGGGCATGATCTCCAGGTGAAACTTGGGCAAGGATGCAGTCTAGTGCAACAGCAAGGGCCTCTCTGCAAGAGAAATTCATAAAGGAAGTCAACGAAGTGCTAACAGGCTCAAATCACCAGTACAGAAGCTAAGGATGTGGTCTTGAGGTGGAAAATCGACAGAGCAATTTATCCAGGGATGGAACGGATTCCTTAAGAGGAACATGAACCAATGTCGGCAAGGAATACACCAATTTAAAAGAAATACGCAGAGGTCAACACAGTCATAAAATAAAACTCAAATTTAAAAGTCCAAGGCTATGAGTGTCGAGCTAAATTTTTTACATCCTTCATATAATAAGATGCTGGAATGATAAAAACTAGTCAATCAACAAGAGCCAACGCAGATCAAAATTAAGCACCTTTTGTTTAGGGAGACCGATTAAAAAAAGGGGCTGATGACAGTAAGCAAATGCCAAGGATAACGTTGTGATGCCTCAATTAAGAAGTTACGATCATTTATCCTTCGTATTAGTCAGTAAAATGTAGAGCATGAATTCGCATAAATCAATACTGAAAAGATCGGCTGGGAAATTGCAGGCCAGAGGTGTAAAAAAAGAGTGGAGAAAATTTTCCTTTAAGTAAATACATAAAAACAATCATTCAATCCATTTACACTTGAGGTTCCTATCCTAGCATAAGACATAATGCATCCTACTCTACTAAATAAAAGGACATACATTTGCCTTTTGCCCACTTCGAATGATGTCCCGCGCTCCGTGCAACTCCCGCTCTCCGACTGTCAAGACCTTACCGGTACCTCCTAGCCAACGCTAGGGGTACTCTGCTTCCCCCTTACCCCCCTGAGCCACAAAGGGGCCACACACTCTCCATAGGGTACGTCTAGATCCCAGCTCGCCTCGCAAGGCCGAGCTACCACTCCTCTACGAGCTGGGAAATCCCAACTCCCACAAGTAAATCAATCAAGTCACTAATCCGGCAATGTAACGTTACGCTAACAGCCCATCCCCATGTTCCTCCTCCTTCTTCTCTTTTATAGAGTTTTAGAACTTCCAATCTTTCCCTAAATCTCATTTAATTTAAGTTTTAAATAAAAGTCTTCTAAAATTTCTCCTTCGTACAAGTGCCATTCATCCCCCACATTCCTCCAACAATTATTTTGTTTAATTTATTAAATTGTCTTATTTCCCTCACCCACCTAGAGTTAATCCTAAATTTACTCCTAGGTGTCCCTAGATTCCCTTACAGGTTTTAAAGACTTTCCCTAAAATGAAGTTGTTAAATTAGTTCAATTTAGAAGGTTCTTAATTGCAGATTCTTTACTTAGTTGACCTCCTTCTTTCTACCATAAGTTCCCCTCTTTCCCCTTTTTTATGTTACCTCCATTCCCTAGTTTCCTAATTTTTATAATTTCCCTCTTTCCCCTTTTTATTAGAGCTAAAAACGGCAGTCGTGCAATTTTAACCTCTTTTCCTTTTGTTATCAATTTAATATGTTTTTACACTTTGACAAGTTAAATAATTAAACTCTTCTTTACTCTTTTATCCACATATTTTATTTAAGTTCCTACTCTCTTCATTTTACCCAAAAATTTATGAAGACGACAATTATTACTTAGGTGGTTTTTTTTTTTAAAACTTTATTATTTTATTTTTATAAAGATATTTTCTTAAGGGTAGACAAAATTTTACCCGTAGCGATGTTTTAGACTTAGGACTTAGATTCTGAATTAGGCGACATTTTAATTAGGGAAGTTGTTTTAAAATTTCTTAATGAGATATTTGTCTTAGGGCCATCTAGGTTCGTTCCTTTAACATCATCGATGCAACGTGCCCTTCAGGATGCACTATATGCTCCAAGGGTTCCATTCACCTCTTTTGTTTCTTTGCGCAATGTTTTCTTCAGGACGCACCATGTGCTCCAAGGGTGCCACTCACCTCTTGTGTTTCTTTTGCGTGATGTGCCCTTCAGGATGCACCACATGCTCCAAGGGTGCCACTCACCTCTTGACTGATTGGTAGACATCAATAACCCCTAGAGTCAACACTCCGCCAGGGGAACTTGTGGGAGACTAAGGGCTTCTAAGGAATAAGGCCCCCGCCTTATTGCGCGACCCTAAGAATCATCGCGAGTGACTGTCGCTATCTGCCCTCAGGGCATCATGGGTCCTCTGAAACTAGGTAATCGTTAACCTACAGTTCAAGCCACGGTGGGAGTGATAGTAGGCTGTGGCAGGGCTACTATCCATACCTCTCCCTCAACCTCTCTGGTAGTCGTGTGTGGCCCCTTTACTCCATATGTGAGTCTTTTCGGCAAGCTATCGTCAGCCTACATCATCAACAAATTATGTCAGAACCTGTCCACATCATATCATCTAATCAAATGTATTAATATCACAGTAAATAAATCAAACCTCAATAGCACACTCCCTGACTTGATTAGGAGTCCAATGGGTTCCATCGATGCCTCTCCTTCCTCAAGGTCCAAAACCTTGCACACTCTTTAACACTGAGTCAATAGCACCTGTCTATGTCAATGTACTAAAACAACATGTCATCTACCCATGACGCATCATAATCAAAGTCAAATGTTTTAATATCATAATAATCCGGATCACTTGCGAGCAAGTGTCCTCAAAGAATAAGTTCACTCAGTGAGCTAGAGCGGGATGTTACATACACCCCCTTTGGGTCTAAACTTTGTCCCGAAGTTTCAAAGTATAAATGTTGTAATAAGTGTATCATAGTATCATATGTATATCTATCAAACAAAAATGGAAATTGCTGACGCATATCATATGCATCCTCCCAGGTTGCCGAGTGCGGACTACAATTGTCCCACTGGACCTTGACCTGATCTACCATTCGACGTCGTAAATGTTGAACGCGGTGATCTAAAATGTGGACCGGCTCAACCATGAGCGCTCCCTCATCTGATACCTGCAAGGAACTCATGTAAATAACATGTGTAGGAACACTAATATAATGTCTCAAAACACATACATGAAAACCATCGTGCATACGCCTCAAAGAATCAGACAAGGCTAGTCGATAGGCGATGGGCCCCTTTCTCTCCACAATCTCGAAAGGTCCCACAAACCTAGGAGAGAGTTTACCTCCCTTCCCAGACTTAATCAAACTCTTATGTGGTTTAATCCACAAGAACACTCGATCGCTGACCTTGTAACTACGGTCGACTCGGTGCACATCGACATAACTGTTTTGTCAATCCTGCGCTTCTTTAATCCTTTGCCTTATTGTTTTCATTTGATATTCCATTTCTTGGATCGCTTCTGGTCTCACCAAGACCCTATCCTCAAGTTAATCCCAACTCAAAGGCGTCTGACATGGTTTCCTGTAAAGAAACTCGAAAGGCACCATTTTAATGGTGCTCTGGTAACTATTGTTGTAAGCGAACTCTACTAGCAGTAAGAATTCTTCCCAATGCTTTTGTTGGTCCATCACATACATGCGTAACATGTCCTCCAAGGTTTGGTTCATTCTTTCTATCTGTCCGTCAATCTCCGGGTGATACACAGTACTAAAGTTAATTTGGGTTCCCAAGGCCTCTTGGAAACTCGTCCAAAATCGTCAAGTAAACACTGATCCTCGATCAGATATAATCCTCTTAGGCATGCAATGCAGCCTCACAATCTCACTGATGAAAACTATAGCAATGTTAGGTGCCCGATACGTCATACGCACAATAATAAATTGAGCACTCTTCGTCAGAGTGTCTACTACTACAAAAATCGAGTCATGTCTCCTTCCCGTCAATGGCAATCCAACAATAAAATCCATCGAAATAACCTCCCATCTCGATTACGGAATGGCATGCAGTTGTAGTAATCCTGTTGGTTGTCTATGTTTAGCCTTTACCTACTGACACTTCAGACATCTGGCCACATAGTTAACTATGTTGGCCTTCATTCCCCTCCAGAAGAATAAGGGCTTAAGATCTGCCCTCATCTTCGTGACTCCCGGGTGAGACATGTAAACTGCTCTATGAGCCTCGCTCAGGATCAACATCCTCAACTCGTCATTTGGCGGTACGTAAATCCGACTTTTAAACCTCAATAAACCATCGCTATCAAAAGAAATCCCTCATATCGTGGTACCATCATTTTGTTTTGTCTGATAAAACCCTCGACCTCTTTGTACCAGTCGTCGTCACGCTATAAAGTTAGAATCCTTTCACGTATATTCATATGAAGAGGTAACACCGAAAAGATGTGTGGTCTCTGACTCAAAGAATCCGCCACTCGGTTCACTATTCCCTTTATGTAAGAAATCTCAAAGTCGTACTCGCTAAGCAACTCCGACCAACGCCATTGTCGTGCGTTCAGGTCGCTTTGCGTAAAAATTTGTTGTACTCCACAATGGTCAGTTTTTAATTCAAATTTTCATCCAACAAGTTAGTGTCTCCAAACCTTCAAGGCATATACAATGGATAGTAACTCCAAATCGTGCATCGCGTAGTTCTCTTCATGCCTTCTCAGTTTCCCCAAAATGTAAGCAATCACTCGTCTGTCTTGCATCAAGACTCCGCCTAAACCTTCCTTGGATGCGTCAATGCATACCAAGAAATCTGCGCCCATGTCAGAGACCTTTAGTATTGGTGTTGTTGTCAACAACTCCTTAACCCTCCGAAATGCTTCCGCGCATTTCTCGGTCCAAACAAACTTCTTATTTTTCTTTTGCAATTCTGTGATCGAATTTGCTATCTTCGAAAATCCCTCTACAAATTGTCGATAGTATCCTGCTAAACCCATAAAGCTACACACTTCTGTGACATTCGTTGGTGTAGGCCATTCCATAATAGCCTCGACCTTGGTTGGATCCATGATGATGCCTTTGCTAGAGATGACATGCCCTAAGTAGTGAATCCTCGATTGATAAAAAGAGCATTTGGACAATTTCCCATACAATTTGTGCTCTCGCAGACACTGTAGTACTAAGCGCAAGTTCTCGTCATGCTCCTCCGTCATACGAGAGTAAATCAAAATATCGTCAATGAACACTTAGACGAACTTGTCCAAGTACTTGTGGAACACCCCGTTCATCAAACTCATAAATACCTCTGGGGTGTTTGTAAGTCCAAATGGTAAAACAGTAAACTCGAAATGTCCAAAACTCGTCTTAAAGGTGGTCTTAGGGACGTCATCATCCTTGATCCGTAACTGGTGATACCCTGATCACAAATCGATCTTGGAGAACACCGTCGCACCCTTCATTTGATCGAAGAGATCATTAATACTCGGTAAGGGATACAGATTCTTGATCGTGGCCTTGTTCAGTTGACGGTAGTAAATGCAAAGCCTCCATGATTTGTCTTTCTTTCGTATGAAAATAACAAGTGCACCCCATGGTGACACGCTAGGATGTATCAGTCCCCGGTCCAACAACTCCTTCAGTTTCATTTTCAGCTCTTGTAACTCCAGGGTCGACATCCGATAAGGCGTCCTTACTATTGGTTCAGTCCCCGGTTTGAGGTCTATGGTAAACTCCAAATCTCTTTCTAGCGGCATCCCAGGTAATTCCTCCATAAATACATCTGCAAACTCTCTCACCACTGGAAGGTGTTCTAGACCTTTCTCTACTCCCTTCTCGTTTAATGCAAGGATCGCATAAATATTTCACCCCTTGTGCATACTCTTCCATAGCTGTAAGGAAGAGGTGAACCTTAGGGAAACTCCTTGGTTCCATCCTAGAATAACACGTCTCTGTCCCTCATCATCGACCAAGCTCAACCATTTTTTCTTACAATTGAGTGTCACCTCATGCGATTCCAACCAATCCATGCCAATCACGACATCATAAGATCCTAATATCTTGATGTACAATTTGATCCTTGTGACAAACTCTCCCAGGTTAAGGATATATCCTGTAACCTTTCCTCCAACCTTCTGTTTGGTCCTCGAAGCCATCTCTACGAAGATAAACTCATCCTGTTCCACTGCCTTTACCTTAATCCTCTTTAGCATTCCACCAAAAATGAAACTCTCGGTAGCACCGGGATCTATCAAAATTCTAAGGGTCTAGTCAGCAACGGTACCTGTCGTCTCGAGCACAGTCAACTGGTGCTTTACCTGGCGGTTATTCACTGTTGCATGAATCCGATGGGCCTTGCCCATATCTCCCACTGTAGTGGGTCTAGCTGATCCGGACACTCTGGTCCTCTCCACAGGACAATCGCGCTAGTAGTGTGGCTCCACACACATCCAACACCCCTGCTTTGGCCCGGTAGTCCTAGTACCCGAAGTAGAATATGACGGCCCACCGACCTGGAACCCTGGTTTGTTCTACTGAACATGCCTAAACTGTTGTTGTTGCGGGTCATGTTGCTGTTGATGAAGAGGTCCCCGATAAGGTGTCTGTTGCTGAGGCGGAGGTCATCGGGGTGTAGTGAAAGTGGATCCCCTCTGGAAGCCATTATATCCCAGTGTATGTCTCGCTGGTGTCTGGTGCTGCTGTGTTCCAGATGGAACCTACCCTGCTAGTCTCGCTGGAGTCCTGGTATGACCCCCACTGATAAGTTCCTCCTCTGCTATGAGGGCCTTCTGGACGACATTGTGCAAGGTTTGAGGCATCAAAATCCTAAACTTTGCATGAAGGCTACCATTAAGGCCGAATACGAACCTGTTGACCTTAAGTTTCTCGGTGTTAAGGTATGGAGCATACCGAAGAAGCTCCATAAAACATGCCTCGTACTCGGTCACCATACGACCTCCCTTTCGTAAGGCATTGAACTCATTGAGCTGACGCTCATTGAATTCCTCTGAAAGGTACCTCTCTCAGAACCATTCCTCGAACAGTTCCCATGACACATATTTGACGGCCATGTTCAGCTGTGGTAGGAGCGTCTTCCACCATAGAAGAGAACTCCCCTTCAGTTGCAAGACCGCCATGCGGAACTTCATGTTGTAGGTATAATCGTGAGGTGTGAATCACATCGCCATGCTCTCCAATAATGCCTCGGTGGTTGTGTCATCTGGGGCACCAAAGAACTCAGAAAATTTGACCTTCTCGAGTTCACAGTGAATGCTACCAGTAACGACCGGTCTGCGCGGAGGAACCTCAGCGGGTGTCGGTGCTCTAGCCTCATCTCTGTCCAAACAGCTGATCAGTGCCTCGGACATGCGCTGAAAGGATCTCATCATTCCAACTATATCACCAACTGCTATCTTCTCCTGCCTAAGAAACTGCTCATCTCGCTAGGGGTTAGACCCCTCCGGTGTGGATGCAACTGGAGGCGTCACGCCTCCTCCCCTAGCACCTCGTCGTCTACCTCCGCGGCTTCCTCTAACCATGATTACTTGCATGCACATAATCAACTTGATTAGAAACAATATAATCCAATCATGTCAACGAAAGACGTAGCGATCCCAAGTCACGGGTCAAACCCGCTCTGATACCATATGTAATGAACCTCCTTGTTACGACGACAACCTCTTATAACAAGTGAATTTTTTTTTTTGTGTGTGCGCGTGTGTACAAGGATAATAAATACATTTGACTCAGATTCACCATATGATGAAGAACATGGAAAATGCAACTGTAACAACAACATAACGATCTAAGACACACATCAATCATCTGCAAGAAATGAATGACAATCAATCGACAATAAATAAGACTGACTACCGATCCATCCTACCCTGCAATGGTTAGGACCTCCAAGACACATAAGCAATGCTCAAGCCCAGGTTCCCATCGATTTTAACCATAAAAGGTCTCAGGGCTAGCTACTGTTCTGAGGAACATGGAGGTCTCTACATCCCTCCCGACAGAAGCAGACCAAGCACATTACGTTTACAACCCGATACCACATTAATTAAATAGGAACAACCGCACCCTTAACATGAAACATAAGCAAACGACTTCGCCACTATCCCAATTACTTGTCTAGTCAAGCTAGTCATAAATGTAGTCTAAGTTATTCACTTAGCATGTATAAATGCAATGATAAGGTGCTATCTACATTAGTTTTAAGGCAATTCCAATGTGCAATCTTAAATCATAACTCATCATCAAGGTACCCTGTAATTTCAACATTCAAGGGACCTTATTGTGCAAGTCTGAACCTCGACTGGATCATCATTTAACAATTTAATCCATCATTAAATATAATCATAAAAGTAATGAATAGTTACAAGTTATCATTAACGCAATAACTAACGTGTAATCTAAAATTATAAATCAATACATAACGCAATGTTCTAAATCATGGAATGCAATCATTATAAAATTAATATTAGCAATATTTTAAAATGATGGCAATAATTAGGAGGATATTAAGAAGTGTTTTTATCTCTTTAAATATCAATTGTTACAAAGGCCATTCACATTCAAATAGAATATACTGGAAATATCTAGTTTCTATGAAAAGAAACAATAGAACAGATTGATGAATATCCCTAACCAACATATAATAGAATCATATAACAAGCCTTATTTTTCTTAAAACTTGTTCTGAGAATAATATGCAAGATCCATCAATACATCTAACTCTATATTACACCAAAGTAGTACGTTTATTATGATGATAAACCCTCCATACTCTAAGGCGACTCATAAAACATCCATTTAATTAAAAGCTAACTGGATTGTCTAATTTATGATTTAATCATTAATTCACCACCATTAGGCATCTAAAAGAAACCATCTTGAGTTAGAATGCTACCATCAATATAAATAAGGAAACGAAGGACGAGGCATGTAAAATCAATTAACCGGGCATTAAAGTAAGGCAATGAAAAGGCATTTAAATAAAAGATTAATAATAAGGCAATAATGGTGTTCCCTGCCAGGTAACAACTAACTAAAGGAAAAGACGCAGGGTAGGTGGGAATCTCAAGAAAATGAGTTGAATCAATCTGGCTGCCAAATCTAAGGTCACTGCCAACCAAAAAGAAGATCTGACCAAACAAAGGGTTGTCACACTAGCATGTTAAGGGCCTCATCCAATCCTTCACATACATAAAAACAAAGCGATGGTCATAATACACATGGTGGGTTATCACTATTGACCTCACCCGAGTAC
This sequence comes from Picea engelmannii, assembly GCA_009831015.1. Taxonomy (NCBI): domain Eukaryota; kingdom Viridiplantae; phylum Streptophyta; class Pinopsida; order Pinales; family Pinaceae; genus Picea; species Picea engelmannii. Next base: position 236,855 of record ML781732.1, read on the forward strand.
CATGGTTGAATGAGTTAAAGGGACCTTCCTAGAATATTTTCAAGATTTAAATACGCTGGAAACTAGGTGGCGGAAGCTCCAGTAGTTACAATGTTGCTACTCCCCACAAGAAGGCACTGTCCCTCAACACCTTCACTGCCAAAATGTCATGCACTTGCAGCCGCGAGGATGTAGGAGGGAAAATCCCTTGAATCAAGGCTATCAATGCTGCCCAGAAAATAGGACAGAACCAACTGGCCTCCATGCACGGGGAGTGCGGTCAACATGACTATTCAACCCTTGACAAGATGAGTATGAGATTCACTACTATGAATAGATTTGATTGCTGCCACAAAATAGAATGTTGTCTCGGGCCACTAGCGCAAACGCTTGCCAATAGTAAAATTTTCAACTGCCATTACACAAATTGACAATGTCGGGCATGGAAAACGCAGACCAACTGAGGAATTTGGGGTATACGACTGACCACCCGCGGGGAGTATATCTCGCAGTTCTACACCGTCAATTGCACAATGAAACCAAGCACTGATGAGTTGATGCATAGGGGCGAAATTGGGGTTTAATATAAGGCAGAAGTTAGTGTTGGGTTAGCCAATTCACAGAGGCTCTCAGGTATGCCATGGAGGTTCAACGCAATGTTTTCGTTCCAAGAGGCAAAATCCAGTTAGAGAAGGAGAGTGTGATCGCCAAGTGGAACTTGGGCAGGGACGCAATCTAGTCCAGCAAAAATGGCCTCTCTGCAAGATAATTTCAGAAAGGAAGTCAATGAAGTGCTAACATGCCTGAATCACCAATACACAAGCTAAGGCTATGGTCTTGAGGTGGAAAATCGCCAGAGCGATTTATCCAGGGATGGAATGGCTTCCTTAAGAGGAATGTGAACCAATGCCGGCAAAGAATACACAAATTTAAAAGAAATACACAGAGGTCAACACAGTCAAAAAATAAAACGCAGATTTAAAAGTCAAAGGCTATGAGTGCTGGGCTAAAATTTTTACATCCTTCATATAATAAGACGCTGGAATGATAAAAACAAGTCAATCAACAAGAGCCAATGCAGATCAAAATTAAGCACCTTTTGTTTAGGGAGACTGATGAAAAAAAGGGGCTGACGACAGTAAGCAAATGCCAGGGATAACGTTGTGATGCCTCAATTAAGAACTTACCATCGGTTATCCTTCGTATTAGTCAGTAAAATGCAGAGCGTAAATTCGCATAAATCAATACTGAAAAGATCGACTGGGAAATTCCAGGCCAGAGGTGTAAAAAAGAGCGGAGCAAATTCGCCTTTAAGTAAATACATAAAAACAATCATTCAATCTATTTACACTTGAGGTTTGTATCCCAGTATAAGACATAATGCATCCTACTCTACTAAATAAAAGGACATACCTTTTCCTTTCGCCCGCTTTGAATGACGTCTCGCGCTCCGTGCGACTCCCGCTTGCCGACCGTCGAGACCTCACCGGTACCTCCCAGCCAATTCTAGGGGTACTCTACTTCCCCCTTAGCCCCCGAGCTGCAAAGGGGCCACACACTCTCCATAGGGTACGTCTAGCTCCCAGCTCACCTCGCAAGGCCGAGCTACCACTCCTCTCCGAGCTGGGAAATCCCAACTCCCACAAGTAAATTAGTCAAGTCACTAATCCGGAAGCATAATGTTACGCTAATAGCCCATCCCCATCTTCCTCATCCTTCGTGTCTTTTATATAGTTTTACAACTTCCAATCTTTCCCTAAATCTCATTTTATTTAAGTTTTAAATAAAAGTCTTCTAAAATTTCTCCTTCGTACAAGTGTCATTCATCCCCCACATTCCTCCAATAATTATTTTCTTTAATTTATTAAATTGTCTTATTTCCCTCACCCACCTAGAGTTACTCCTAAATTTACTCCTAG